>JAOTQJ010153505.1:0-30719 GCA_025642045.1 Solanum sejunctum
CCGGTGGGGTTTGGGTTGAAAATTTTATGTTTTAAAAAAATGGGACGGGGTGAAAGGCAGGTAGAGTGGCAAATTTTTTTTGATATTTTCTAATTTAAAATTTTGTTTGGCGATAGAGGTGAGGGGCTGGTGGGGGTGAGGATTGGGTGGAAGTGGAGGGGTACGGAGTAGAAAAAACTTAATTTTATAATTAAAAAAATATTTTTTCAAAAAAAATAATTATTTGGGAGTGGGGTTGGGGTAATAGGGATGTTGAGCATTAACAATCTAGCTTTCATTTAATATTTTTTTAGCTTTAGGAGATTATAGTGGGTTAAAAATCATTTTAGCCAAATCATATTTGACCAAATCAATATTTACCCAAGTTTTATATGGATGGATTGTGATCTAATCCATTTTGAATCAATCTTAACAATGCAACCAAATCCAATCCAATTCCAACCATTTGCCACCTGTAAATAACATATATTAGCACTTCTAATTTTTTCTATATATTATTGCCCACAATAAGTGAAAGCTAAGCATGCACAGAGACAAATGTTATGTATAGAAACACATATGCTAATTTGAAATTAGAAGATCCTAAAAATCTAATTTTTTTCTCTGTAAATAAAACACAATTGTGTAGTATTTTTGCACTCCTCTTTGTTGGTGTTGAACATAGAAAAGTTAGTGAAACCATATCATCCATAACACAATGGCAAAAAACTCTCACCAATCGAAAGCCGAAGAAGCCGTAGTGGAGGCGGCGACTGTTCAGTCCTCTAGGGACCCATATGGACATCTCATTCAACAACAGACAGATCAATTGCAAATGTTTTAGGCTTCCCAACATGAGGAGATACAACAGATTAGCGATTTCAAAAATCACGAACATTCCATTTCTTGAATTAGGAAGATCATGGAATCAGACAAGGATGTACGCATGTTTTCCGTTGAAACACCCGTTTTGTTAGCTATGGCATGTGAGATCTTTATTCTGGAGCTCACCCTTCGTGCTTGTCTTCAAGCCTAGTAATACAAGCGTAGGACTTTGAAGAAGACTGACTTCATGGATGCAATTAGGTAGATGGAGATTTTTGATTTCCTTGTTGACGTTTTTTTCTTGGGATGAGGTCGAGGAAGAAGCTACTGGCAGTTTATGGCCTGGGATGAGAGGCTCCACAAGTGGTGTTCCATATCATTACCCACCAATGGAACCACCTTCTCCATCGATGGGATAACCTGCTCTGCTAATGGTACAACTTGCTCCGCTAATGGTACGGCTTGCTCCATCTGGGTGATGACGTCAATGCATGCTATGCCTTGAATTGGGTTGCTCACTCAAGGTACGTCCATCCTCCGTTGCAGGTGTGGCAGTCCCTTTTGCAGGCTGCTGAGGATAATCCTTCTGCTACTAAAGGGAACAATAGATAGGGTAACTTGGGATTCTCAAAGGTAACTTTGTCGTTTTCTTAATTTAGAATTAGTTTTGGGAAAAATAAATTAATTTGTCAAATCGAATTGCTTTTTTTCCATTTTCATTTAAGATGGTAACTTTTTTGTTTTCTTTTTCTCTTAGAAGTACAAAGATCATGAGTGGTTTTCTCTATGTAAAAAGTATTCACTAAGTTCCCCCCTAAGGGGTTTGTTGTCAAAATTGCAATTATTTTTTTGTTGTTTGTCTTAATTTCTCTCAATCTTAGAGTAGCTACAAACATTTTCACTTTTTTATATTTTTTCCTCCTTACATTTAGGCAATCTTAACTAAATTCGAGTGAAGTACTTGCATAGTTTTGTGCTTTCTCTCCTTACTTTATAAAAATAAGAGATATGTGTCTAAAACACACCTAAAATATCTCCTTTTTTGAGTTTGATACCTAAACTATTGAAAGTGTGAGTTTCATGCCTAAACTATCACTTATTAGTTTGGGAAATACACCTCGATGGTGTACGTATTACACTCTCTTTTATTGAAAAAAAAAACTTGCCACATGAATAAAATATTCTAACTTGAGAAAAATTAAATAAACTATTAATATTAATCAAAAGTTAAATATTAAAATATTAATATTCTCTCAATTTTTTTAAAGAAAGTTATTATTTTAAAAAAATAAAATTCAAAATATTTTTTGACCAACTCCACCCAACTGCTCCCCCCCCCACCCGGGGGGCGTATCCACTCCACCCCCACCCTTAAATATTAACACCATTTTATTTTTTTAAAATCTCTTTATAAATTGTTCTTTTAAAAAAATCAAACTTCATTACCTCCTCCACTCCTTAAAAAAATAAATTTATTTTTTTTAAAAAAATAAAATTCTATCATACCCATCTTATCCTTCACTCTTAATTCATTTTTATCTTTTTTAAAAAAATATTTTATATAGATATTTAAACATATTTTTAGAAAAATATTTTTTCCAATTTTATACTGAATATAACAAAAAAATTATTCTAAAAAATCTTGCGGCAACTGAAAAATAATTTTTCTAAAAATAAAAAAAATAAAAGTGGAGGATTAGGTGGGTAGATAGAATTATTTTTTCTAAAAAAATTAAAATAATATATTTTAAGGGGGGCGGAGGAGATGATGTAATAATTGTTTTAAAAAAAATTATAAAGATTTTGTTTTTAAAAAAAATGCTAAAATATTGAGTGGTTTGGGGTGGGGTTTGGGGGAGGGGTTTTGGGAGAGGAAATGGTGGAGTGGGGTAAGAAATTATCTTATATTTTATTCTATAATTTTTTGAAATAACACTTTAATATTTAACTTTAACTAATATTATAATTTATTTATTTTTTATCAAGGTGAAATATTTTGTCTATGTGGAGTGTGATGTAGCATTTTTTGTTAAATAAAAGAGCGTGTAATACAAATACCATGGTGAGAGTTGAATAAAAGAGAGAGATGTATTTCTCAAACTAATAAGTGATAGTTTAAATATAAAACTAGCATTCCAATAGTTTAGGTATGAACTAAAAAAACAAGATATTTCATTAGGAGTGTTTTGGACACTTATCTTTAAAAATAATTATGTTTTGCAATCTCACTACAAAAAAGTGATAATTAGTGGAGGTTAAAATTGTAGATAGAGGAGGTTAACAAACCCCTGTAATTCATTGTTACGAGGGTTCTCGAAACACGTACAATTATGTCTGACGCAAATTATTTGCGGGGGTTCATATAAAGACTGCTGCAACCAATCAGTGAGGGTTATTTTATTACATATTGTGGGGTTGTAAGCCCCCACTATCTACTTATCAAATTTTATCATACATTTATTTTGGACGGTTATAACCTCCACAATATTTTGACCAAAACTTAGCATTTCATTTTTCATATTTTCCTTATATATAAGTGAGCAATGAGAGGACTAACACAGCTACTGAGTATTGTGCCTACATCTATTAGAGGTGTACCATGGCCGCACAAACATTTGGCCTCTAACATTGCTTCTTAGTATTGTACCTACAGTTATTAGAGGTGTACCATGGCTGCACAAACATTTGGCTCAACATTAATTGGGTATTAAACACGTGAGATGTCTTAATTGGGTATTATACATGTGGAAGTCTGACATGCTTCCACGTGTGAGCTTCAAACCTTAAAAACGCAAACTCCCTCTCTTTGAAGGCAGAAGGAAAAATTTGTGAGCTCAAGCTGGTTACCGTTCCTCAAGATTTCTCTCCAATAAACCCAGATTGAGGCTCCTCCAAGGTATAAATTCGTCAGTTTTTTATGGACCTCTTTGACTTTCGAATACATTATTCTTCTGTTGTTGCCTGGACAGTTTATGTAGGTAATTCTATTGTAAAATTGGGGGTTTTGGGATTTTCGAATATGTTGTTCTTCGATCTTCTTTGTTGCGTTCTTTCCTGTTTGTTTTCCTGATGGACACTTTTCTAATGGTTTTCTCTGTTATAAATTTTATATCATGCTCATCTTCTTCTTGCCCTTTGAGATTTCTTCAACTTTGTATGTGTAGACAGATACGTGATTGCGAAATTGGTTCTTTAGAGTTACTGCATGCGAATATCTGCCTAACATTTTGCGAACTACACCAAATGTGATTCTGCTCATTTTCAAAGCTTTTGTTTTCCACCTTTTTTTAACCTACAAATGAATACATCTATGAAAGATTTTGCCCTCTTTTTGGTTAAATCCCATGTTTTACCTAGACTAGACTAGAAAATGAAAACATCTGTAACTGCTTTGGTTTTGTGCTTCTTCTTCCTGGTATATTATTGTCAAAGTGATCCTAGCCATCCATTTAGGAAGGGGACTAGTATAAATACCCCCTTAGTCTTCTCATTTTCACCATCCAGAAAACAAGCAATCAAGCAAAGGCTTTCAAGAGTTCTCTAATAAAGAGTTCTTTCTTTGTTCCTCCGAGTTCCAAGTTCCTTCATAAAGTTTCTTAAGCTTAGTCTTTCTAAGTCTTGCTAAGATTCAGGAGTTAGCCTGACTAGCAACTTGAGCGGAAAAAGTTTGGTAGGCTTCACTGCTCGTTAGGATTACGACCAAGTCTGTGACAGTTGGTATCAGAGCAAAGGTTCGTAGACCGTCGAAACATCGAGGGAGATGGAAGGTGCAAGCGACATCACCCAAGATGGCAAGGAGAAATCCAGGGCCAGAGGTCTCGATCCAGAGAGGCCGTGGTGGAGTTGGAGACATGCTAGCCAAGGTGGAGTTAGCCATATCCAATGGCCAGGAGAAGTTCGTGGAGGCCGAACAAGGCCTGGATGGATTGCGGGAGGAGATGCAATCCGCCATAAACCAAGTCTTGGCCCAATGTCTCGACAGTGTAAAGGCCATGGAGGAGATGCACAGTGCAGAGATTTCTTCGATGGGGGAAGAGCTAGGGAGGCTTTTACGAAGCTAGAGAGCACAGAGGAGCAGCTTAGCCTGTGCAAAAGGGCTCTTGCCCAAGGGGGTGCGATCATGTCCTAGGTAAGGACTGCCCCTTCCAAGTTAGATATTTCATGACCCAAGTCGTTCAAAGGGTCAAGGAATGCGAAGGCGCTAGATAATTTTCTCTGGAGCATGGAGAAGTACTTTAGGGCGCTCGCCATAACCGACGAGGGCCTAAAGGTGGATATGGCCAGTCTCTACCTCGAGGACACCATGATGGTGTAGTTAAGAAGGAGACAGGGCGACATAGAGAAAGGCATTTGTTTTATTAGCACCTGGGCAGAATTCAGGGTAGAACTCAAGAAGCAGTTCTACCCCAGCAATGTGGAAGAAGAGGCTCGTGGCAAGCTGAGGCGACTACAACACAAAGGAAGCATCCGGGAGTACGTTAAGGAGTTTACCGAGGTACTTCTTGATATCCCTGACTACCTTGATAAAGAAGCTTTCTTTGCCTTAATGGATGGGTTACAACAGTGGGCTAGGCTTGAGATCAAAAGACGAGGGGCTCAAGACTTGACCACTGTTATCTCCATTGCCGAGTCCCTTACTGAGTTTAGAAAAGTGGAGAAACCTAAACCTAAGGAAAAGGGCGGCAAAGGAAAGAGTAGGGGAGACCCACATCGAGGCAAGGAGGCAACGAAAAGGGCAAAGGGACTTAAGGAGCACCAAGCCAAGGCTGGACCCCCGATTAGCTGCTTCTTTTGTGAGGGGCCACACAAGGTGAGGGAATGCCCCAAAAAGAGCAAAGTCTCGGCCTTGATAGAGGAACGCGAGCAGGAAGAGGCAAAGATAAGGGCCCTTTGACTCCTCAGTGCAATCAAGGCGAAGATAGAAGTGCCCAAGAATGAAAAGAAGGGGAGGATATTTGCCAAAGCCATAATCGGAGAGCACACCGTGAAGGAACTAGTTGACACGGGAGCCGACAACAACTTTGTCACCCTTTAGGAAGCTAAGAGAATGGGCATCCATTATGATACAGGTCGTGGTTGGCTCAAAGCAGTCAATTTTGCACCGACCAAGACCTTTAGAGTTGCCCAGAATATAAACGTCAGCTTAGGAAATTAGAGAGGCCACATCAACTTCTCTATAGTAACCATGGACGACTATCCACTTGTCTTGGGTATTGAGTTCACAGACCAAGTCAAGGCCATCCCAATTCCCTTTGCAAACTCACTGTTCATTTGGAGGAGGGTAACACTCATCTAGTCCCACTAGATTGTGAGACCGAACTCCAACAAAAGCAGATTTCAGCCATGCAACTTGCCAAAGGCATGAAGAAGGAGGAGTCAACCTACTTTGTAGCCTTGAAGGAAGAAGTCGTTGTTCCTCCAGCCGAAGAACTGCCCCAAGGAGTCAAGAATGTCCTGAAGGAGTTCAAGGATATGATGCCACCCGAGCTACCAAAGAGGTTACCACCTAAGAGGGAGGTGGACCACAAGATAGAGCTGGAACCAGGTGCCATCCCGCCTGCGGCAATGCCATACCACATGGCGCCTCTGGAGCTTGAAGAATTACGGAGGCAATTAAAGGAACTAATGGACATGGGGTACATTCTCCTATCAAAAGCACCCTACGGAGCCCCGGTGTTGTTCCAGAGGAAGCATGACGGATCACTCTGGTTATGGATCAATTATCGGGCATTCAACAAGATCACGATCAATAACAAGTACCTGATCCCACTTATTATCGATCTCTTTGATCAACTTGGGCAAGCAAGTTGCTTCACCAAGTTATATTTGCGGTTAGGGTACTATCAGTTCAGGATTGACTAGGGGATGAATTAAAGACCACATGCATCATGAGGTACAGTTCGTATGAATTCCTCGTGATGCCCTTTGGACTCACAAACACACCAGCAACGTTTTGCACCCTCATGAATCATGTCCTACAACCGTTCTTGGACAAGTTCATGGTGGTGTACTTGGACGACATTGTCATATATAGCAACACTCTGGAGGATCATGTAAATCATTTAAGACAAGTCTTCCAAGTACTCCGAGTAAACGAGCTGTATGTGAAGAAGGAGAAATGCGCCTTTGCCCAATGAGAAGTCTCCTCTTGAGACACATTGTAGAATAGGGAAAACTCAGGATGGATAAGTCCAATGTCCACGCAATACAAGACTGGGAGCTACCAAAGAAGGTACCCGAACTTCGATCCTTCCTTGGCTTAGCCAATTACTACGGAAGTTCATCAAGGGCTATTCTGCTATAGCCGCTTCCCTCACAGATCTACTGAAGAAGAACCGAACCTGGGAATAGGATGAGAAATGCCAGCCAACATTTGAAGAGCTTAAAGCAGCCATGATCCAGGAGCCAATGTTGGTCTTGCCCGACCATACCAAACATTATGAGGTATAGAAGGACGCTTCAGACTTTTCCTTGGGAGGCATCCTTATGCAAGAAGGGCATCTAGTGGCTTACGAAAGTTGTAAGTTAAATGATGTGGAGAAGCACTACACGGTCCAAGAGAAGGAGATGACCGCTGTAGTATATTGCCTGCGGATGTGGAGACAGTATCTGTTGGGCACCAAGTTCATAGTGAAGACAGATAATGTGGCCAAAAGTTACTTCCTTAAGCAGAAGAAGTTGACCCCAAAGCAAGTAAGGTGGCAAGCTTTCTTAGTGGATTCGACTTTGTGATGGAGTACAAGCCAGGAAAGGGGAACATCATGGCAGACACCCTAAGTAGGAAGGCCAAACTTACCTCCATCACCAGCCCAAGTTTCCCTATGGTTGATCGTATTAAGGAAGGGTTGGAGAAGGACCCACAAGCTAAGAATTTGTTGGGCCTGGCAAGTCAAGGGAAGACACTCCAATTTTGGCTTGAGGATGGGTTGCTCCTTACCAAGGGAAACTAGTTGTACATGCCGAAATGGGGAGGCTTAAGGAAGGAAATCATCAAGGAGTGCCATGACTCAAGGTGGGCAGGTCACCCTGGAGTACGGAGGACCATGGCACTCATAGAACGAGCTTACTATTAGCCCCAAATGAGGGATGACATTGAGCTCTATGTGAAGACTTGTCTTGTATGCCAGCAAGACAAGGTGGAACAACGTCCAGCAGCCGGTCTATTGGAGCCATTGCCCATTGCGGAGAGACCATGGGAGAGTAATTCCAAGGACTTCATCACATGCCTGCCGAAATCCGAAAGGTGCAGCAACATTATGGTTGTCGTGGACCGATTCAGCAAGTACAGAGTAGTCATACCGGTTCTGACCAAGTTCAATGCTGAGGATGCTGCCCGACTATTCTTCAAACATGTGGTGAAATATTGGGGCATCCCAAAGACCATTGTCAGCGACCGGGACACCCATTTCATAGGAAGGTTCTTGATGGAGCTATACCCACAGACGGATGGCCAAACGGAGAGGGTAAATGCTTTACTAGAGTTATACCTACGACACTATGTCAGTTCCAATCAAAAAGATTGGGCCAAGCTACTTGACATCGCCCAGTTTTCCTATAATTTGCAGAAGAGTGAATCAACTAGGTAGAGTCCGTTCGAGTTAGCGACGGGGCAGCAACCAATGACGCCATAAACTATGGCTATTGGTTACAAAGGGCCTAATCCTGCAGCATATAAGTTTGCCAAGGGATAGCATGAGAAGTTAGACTTCGCAAGGTCTCACTTAGCAAAGGCCGCGTAGAAAATGAAGAAACAGGCCAAAGCTAAGAGAAGACATTTGGAGTTCGAAGAAGGGGACTTAGTTATGGTGAAAATCGTTCCTCATCAAAGCAGAAAACTGCCCAAGGTGGACAAGGGGCTAGTAAGGTGCTACGAGGGACCATTTCCAGTGGAGAAACGCATTGGCAAGCTAGCCTGCCTCTTGACCTTACCCTCATACTTGGAAATGCATCCTGTTTTTCATGTGAGTCTACTGAAGCCATACCATCTGGATGAGGATGATCCAAGCCGGGGTGAGTCAAAGAGAACACCAACAGCCATCACCACGGTGCTTGAGCGAGAAGTGGAGGAAATTCTTGCACATAGATTTGTTCCCAGACGAGGGAGTCATCCCAGTTATACTGAATACTTTGTCAAAAGAAAAGGGTCTCCCGACAGAGAGGCAAGCTGGGAACATGAGCTAATATTGTGGGACCACCAGGACCTTATCCGAGCATACAAGAAGGATGTACCGAGGACATTTCCAGATTCAGTGGGGGAGAATGTGACAAGCAGCTCAAATTCTACCCAAAATATGCCTTAAAAAACGTCCAATACTAGTTGGAACGCTCCGGAATTCTCTAGAATCCTTAGAAACATGTAGAGCTTGCAAGAAGGCCTTGGGAGTTTCTATAAGACTCTAGGCTAGTCTGGACATGTAAATATCTTAGATTTTTTGGTAGGAAGATTCTAGTCTAGCAATTGTAGCCATTGGATCAAAGTGATCCTAGCCGTCCATTTAGGAAGGGGACTAGTATAAATACCCCCTTAGGCTTCTCATTTTCACCATCCAGAAAACAACAAGCAATCAAGCATTGTAAAGGCTTTCAAGAGTTCTCTAATAAAGAGTTCTTTCTTTGTTCCTCCAAGTTCCAAGTTCCTTCGTAAAGTTTCTTAGACTTAGTCTTTCTAAGTCTTGCTAAGTTTCTGGAGTTAGGCTGACTAGCAACTTGAGCAGGAAAGGTTTGCTAGGCCGCATGGCTCGTTGGGATTACGACCAAGTCCGTGACAATATGCGCGTTAAATTTTTGCCTCCTCACATAAAGAGTTCATGTTCCTTTGTTTATTACTTACTGCCAGATACTCTAGGAGCTGTTCTTCGTTGCGGGCCTTTAAAATTTGCTTGGTGCACGACAAGCAGACATCGAGAAGTAACTCTCTCTGATGAGCGGTAGGTACAACCTTATATAATATACCCTATCATCTGTCTCCTTAAATTTCAGACATTCTTATGTTGAATCTGGAAAATATGGTACTGTAATCTTGGGGCTTGTAGATGAAATCAGTTTCTACTTACTTTATGGGATGACTTTGGAGAAATTGAAGGCACTCAACTTGAGGCTAAAATGCAAGGGGGTAAAGAGTTTCAGGTTATCCTTGGAAGGAACATTGGAATTTCTCCTTTCCAGGGTATATATGGATAACAATATTCTTCTTAAGTGCCTCTTTGTATATGCATTAAACACTCACATAATTATTCTGTATGTATAGGCTTTTCGTTGCAAACCAGATTTAACTCCACAATACGCATAAACCCTACTTACCCGCAGGCATTAGCACTCATCAGCTGGTACTTCCTTCTTACAGTTACTTCTGAATTTGCTCCGTTGTTATACAAAAAAGAAATTCACCAACTCATTCCCTGTAATATTAGGGCCAAAACAAACAACGACATGCTCTCAGGTCATGCACTGTCCAGCTTCACGGGATCATCTACTGTTGTTGCTGTCAATCCTGTTCACCAGCAAATCAGTTCTATTGCTGAAATTATGTCAACAACATTGGTGAGTTTAGAAAATATAGTGGCTTCCTTGGATTATTTGCAAAATGGAATAACATATACTACTTTCTACGGCTCTACAGGTCGGCATTTTCTACATCGAGGCTCAAATGTCAATAGCAGATGACCTTCAAGACTTTTGCGTGCTAGAGTGTTCAGGTTGCAAACAGAAAAAGCACAGAAAGAGAGAAAGCAATTTGACTGTCCAAAGTGCCAACGGAAGACAACATTAGTGCCTCAATATTACCTTTATTCGACATACATATTCTTGAATGCGATAAAATTCAATTTATACAGTTTTTGTTGGCTGGGTGATTCAATTGACAGCCCGACATTTGAAGATTCAGATTCAATAACTAATAGCTTCATCTCCACCTTAATTGTGCTGAGCAGCTTCACCTTTTTAGTGTTCCTCACATTACTATGTGGCAGAAAAATCTATTTTTTTCCGTGTGCAGGACAGAACTGTTAGAATTGTTGAGTGACGCTGGAGATTATGTAGGAATACTTCCTCAGCTGAATGTGGAATAGTCTATTCGATAAAATCTGTTAGATATGATTAACGCATAGGAGTTGGTGCTAAAAACAAAAAGAAACATCTGTAATATTTATAATATCTAATGAGAAAAGCTTATACAAAATAAGGAAATATAATCAGCTTATACATGTTTAGAAATATAAATAAATTTCAGACAACTAATAGCTGGTAGGAGTAGTGTGGCGATTTTGGCAACAAGAGCAGGATTCATATGAGCAATGTGATCAAAAGTTGTGATATTTAGCTCAGACCGCGTAACAGTGATTTCTATAACTCATCGTTCGTTATGACATTTTCAACTATAGTTTTTCTGTCAAAAATTTATGTGTTGGTCTTCTATATGATGTTGGTGAAACTTTTACTCTAGCAATGGGGATCAAGTATGCCGCCAAGAGTGTAAGCTTGTTGTATAATGTCCAACATCATCATCATACTAATTATTCTAATCTGTTACTCATGTAAAGTTTAATAGCTCTCTGAGACATAGGAAGCAATATAACTACGCGAAGAAAATTAGATGTTACTACTACAGGTAAAAGTACCTTGTCGTCTTCTAAAATCAAATTCTGAATCTGATTTTGTCTCCAAACTTTCTCATTGAATCTTAACGATAATATGGGCAGAAAAAATTAGAGAGCCACACCAATTAGAGTTCTCCTCAAAAAAGAAAATCAAACCACTATAAAAACACAAAACTATGGAAGAAACAGAGAAAAACAACAGGAAAAAGAAGAAAAACCCACCAATTTCACATGGATGGACCTGTAAATGGCTGAGATACAGATTCAAACTTATATATAAGGAAAATATTTCAGGTATATAAACTGACTGTTGTTGTAGATGTACGTTCCAAATTGATGTGATTGATGGCAGCGGCTGGACAACAACTTTCATTTCTGGTGATCTTGCTGAAAAACAAATAAACTACTCTCAATGACGGCAGACGACGTATATGACATAACCTATGCCAAGGTAAGCCCTCATTTATATTCTCCTCCGCTAATCTTCTACTTTGGGTTTCTCCTTTAGGCTCTATTTTCACTTTCTGTGTAGCATGGGCACAATAAGTGATCTTCTAATAAAGACACTTGCAAGTAAAAAGAGGTGCTGCTATGGATTCCTTCAGTGTGCTATTTTTCTTAAAATTTGGCAGCCATAACTGAATTAGTTGTACTGCATATATTAGTTATAACTACTCTGTCTATTTTGGCTTCTGGACATATTTCAACTTTTGCAAATAGGTTCTTCTATTTGCAGCACAAAGTTCTGTCCATTGATGGTGTCCAGCAAATATTGTCAAACAAAATGTTTCAGATTCAGCTCAGAAAGTCATCATGGAAAGGCCCTAATTGTGTTACTCAGACAAGTCTAGCAATTCTGTCTTACACTGGAAAAGAAGATGCATCTGCATCAAGCACTAACAAGAGGAATGCAAATGAGGTGGAGATGGAAGAAATAGATCTTGAATCTGGATCTTCAAGTAGTGGTCTGTTACTAGAGCCATCTACGCCAGTTAAAAAGGTGTAAAAGGTTGGTTTGCTGATAACCTTTTAATTGTTTTTTATCTAATAATTAGTAACCGTACGCGTGAATTCTTTCACCAGTTCTCACACATGATAGTTCAGGATTTTGGTTAGTTTCGATTAACTTCTTTTGGACTCAAACAGACATAATCCGAACTCGAACTCACTAAAGGCATTACAAATAGGTTCCTCTCATATATTTGCCAACTTCCCACACGTTTATCACTCCCTCTTCCCACTTTTTATTGATGCACACGTGAATGTCTGAACATTTTCTAACTGCAGGAAGTCTGTTCCTGATTTTGGTACTTTGGATGACTGAAAATGAATCTCTTTGGGATTCGTAATCTACACAACTTGATATAGTATGGAGGATTGGTCATTAGGGACTAGGGAGAAGGATGTGGTAGATTTGCGCAACTTTTTGCAGCTCTTTCAGCCTCTTGGAACACCTTGGCTTTTACAGTAAGTGGATCTCCTACTGTCAGGTAAGTATTTTAGTGCTTTGTGCTTAGAGTCTGCTGTGTATTTGGTTGAATTAATTGTGGTACAAGGAGTAGAATTTTCTAAGGAAATGTACGATTGGATTTTTCATTACCGACCTTAACAAAGCATCTTCAAATTCTTCTTGCGTTCCTGGAAACCTTGTGTCCCTATATGCTGAAATCTTGGCTAAATCCTAAGAGAAAAACAGCAGAAAAAACGTTGACCGACAGTCAAAAGCAGATAAAACATAGATTAAGAAACGACATAGAACACCACCACAATCTCTTATGTGGAAATTTCATGAAATGGCAATGGAGATGCAGGAGACTCGCTGCACTTTGCTAGCATTATACAGAAGTATAGAAGGTCATAGATGTATCTTGCATCCTAAACAATAAACATTCGAGTTAAATCAGGAAGCCATGACTGTGTTGTTAGCTCCTCATGATACCAAGGCTTATAGCTTACTGGTACCTATTCAAGTCTCCATGCAATATGTTATGGACCGGTGTCCGTAACCATGAAGGTCCAACGCAAAGCGTGTGTGCCGGTTGTATCAAGCTGCCATGGGGAGGGGAACGACTCTAGCAATAAGGCGTTCTGCCCTAGTTGTATTGGCTTGGCCGAGTTCAGGCAGGCCGACCCGATTAAGTTTGGGGAGCTTGTCGCTTGTCAAGGACATAACTATGAAGGGAGTTGATCATACTGATGGCACAACTGGTAGGGAGCTATTGTCGCTTTCCTGATGAGCCCATGGCAGGGCGAAACCAGTAGGTACGCTATAAGGTCAGGTTGGCTTGGGGGTAGTATTGGATGCCTCCAGGCGCCGCACGGGCGCAGTGCTGCGCGCCAAGACTTTAGGCCTGTGACAAGTGGTATCAGAGCCGAACATGCTCTTCATAGCTACGCACTCCAGATGGCCGTGGTGAAGACCAGCTCTCAAGGGAGGAGAGTACTTTGGCCGCTGTGAGGGTGATGCATGGCAAAGCGAAGGAGGGGCGCTAGAATGATGAAGTATGTTGATCCTTGGGCTGAGTCCTTCCCTACAAACTAAAGCACACTTCGGGCATGAAAATGGTGCGAACTCAGGACGTGGAGGCAAGAGGTGATGTGCAGCAGTCCAAAGGGAGGAGTTCCATCTAGGGTATTGCGCCGAGGTCGTCGCAACATCGAGTGGGGGAGAGTGTTACTAACCGGTATCCGTAACCGTGAAGGACCAACGCAAAGCGTGTGTGCTGGCTGTATCAAGCTTCCATGGGGAGGGGAACGACTCTAGCAATAAGGCGTTCTACCCTAGTTGTATTGGCTTGGCCAAGTTCAGGCAGGCCGACCCGATTAAGTTTGGGGAGTTTGTCGCTTGTCAAGGACATAACTATGAAGGGAGCTGATCATACTGAGGGCACAACTGGTCGGGAGCTTTTGCCGCTTCCCTGATGAGCCCATGGCAGGGCGAAACCAGTCGGTACGCTATAAGGTCAGGCTGGCTTGGGGGTAGTATGGGATGCCTCCAACAGCCGCACGGGCGAAGTGCTGCGCGCCAAGACTCTAGGCCCGTGACAAATAGGAGTATGTTCGGCTTCTTCGTAACAGAAAAAAGTTTAGGGATAAAAAGTTTTTAGCTCCTTAGATGAGCATTGGGAGAATCTATACCATTAAAGCATAGCATACAAAGTAATTTTTAGGCATAAAAGATAAACGTTCCCTTTTGGCCGTAGCTAGCATCTACGTCCTCCAACGTTCAGTGTTCACACATTGACACCTAAATCGGTATAAAGTTGAACAAGTAGACATAGGTGTAGAGCTGTAATGGGATTCAAAATATAGAATTGTAGCATGTGCAGGCATCCCAACTATAGAACTATAGTATGTAACATTATATTCAAAATATAGAGTAGAACTGTATTCAAAGTATAGAATTATATGATTGCTTATTTTAGGAAAAAACTTTTGCGCACGCACTTCAAACTAAAAAAGGGAACTGCTTTATGTATACATATTAAAAAAGATAACTAGTAAACATGTGTACAAGTTATGGAATTTCCATGTTAGCTTACCTGTGTTTACTATTTGCTGAGGAATTCAAATTCAGTGAGACGTGTGTGACCTTTTGTACTGGGTGGTTTTTTCTTTTGTTTTTAATTTCTTACTTTATGATATTTACATGTTTCCTTAGGTACCTTCATGTCTTGCTATGCCATGACTTGTGGGAATGCAGAAGTTTGGCTGGACTCCAACTGTACCCCCTATTGTTGTAGAGTAGGATATCATTACAATATTATGTAACTATAACCTCTGAACAACTTCAACATTTTTGACTATATTATCACCACTACTAGAACGATGGTTCTATGGATGGCATGCTTGCGTTTATTGTAAATATTATAACGCTATATATAATATCTATCATATTATGCTTGTGTTGCAGTAGTCCTGTAAATTTAAATTATCTACCAGTACTTCTTTTTGTTATTGTCTGCTTTGTCCTGTTATTTCACTTGTCCTTTGTTCATTTAGATTTGAAGCCTCCTAAAGAGGGGGTGTTTTAATGGTTCCATAAGAAAGGAAGCAATGAAAGGGCTGAAACAGTAGGAAATTTAAGCTTCCATCTAATGTCTTTACCTGCTTCTTTCTTCACAGTAGAAATGACATTGGCTTAATTAGAGCAAGTGCTTATATGTCATGCCTTTCTCGAACATGAAACATCTCTATAGGCTTAAGGAAGATGGATGACAATTTTTTTACTTGATTCTACAATTCAATTAAAAGCTGTCAAAAAAGAGGTTTAAGTCAATTTGCAAATACTTGCAAAATAAATATAGAATATGAGATTATAACACAATTATGCTCCCTTAGGGTCATAATAATGTACTACATAGATTTGGTTCCGAGGTTCTTGACTACTCAATGTTAGTAGCAAAACATTAACACAGAACATAAAATATCTGTGCGGACAATCCCCTGTGCTCCAGAATTCGGAGTGTTTAAAGACTCAATGTCAAAACACAGCAAAACAAAAGATAGAAGTAAGATGTGAGAAGGAATATGAACATATGAATCACTAATTTAACTCTGGCTGGTACTCCAGCGAGATTTTATGTATAGCGCGAAGCCCTATATCATAAGTGTGTTTTAAGGTGACCATGACATGGCTGCAGAAAACAGTTATGTACAGAAGCAATACAAGTTGCCCCGTCAATATACAGTTGCGATATTCTTAAGGCTGAGATTGAAAATAGCTCATAAATTTTCACGATCCCTTTATAAGATAAGCAGCAGCAGGGTCATCTCGACCATAAGGCCACTAAAACAATCGCTTGAGGCCCCAATTTTTTTTGGGCCTCCACTTTCTCCAAAAAAGGTATGTGTGTGTGTGTATATATATATATATATATATACATTCAAAATAATTTCATGTATTGATAATTTAAAAAAAATGAATAGAAAACACAATATAAAGATCATTTTAATAATTGAGAAATGAAATAGTTTTTAGTTAATTGTAGCATTATTTCTTATGTAGCTATCTATTTTGTTGCTTCATTTATATTATGACTGTAATAATAAACCAATATTATTATTCTTATATTTCATTTTTTAAGGGAAAGGAACATATATATATTAAGGAAAATAATAATTCATATATTGTTAATAAAAGTCTTAAAAACTGTTTTTCTTCCAATCTTTTTTAATTTCCTTTTCACTATTTTTATTATCTCATTATTTTATATTTTTAAGTCTTTCAAATGATCAAACTTTCTACATTACAGAAAATCTATTGTTATGTCTTTATAAAAAGATCAACTTATATCTTTTGAATCTTCTTCAAATTTCATTCAGTAAAATTAATCAACAATACTTTAATATCGCTATATTAATTTATTCAACACAACACTATTTTAATATCATCGTATAAACTTTTCAAATTTTTACGTTAGATTTTATTATTCTAACTCTATTATATGTTTTTTATTGAAAATTTTTATTAGTTATATTCTAACTTCCTAATGTCTTCATAGATCCTACTTTCGGACCTCATTTGTACGACTAGACTTAGGATGTTATAATTATTTAATTTATATATGAGGCCTCTCTATGAAGTTTGACTTTAGGCCCCCAAACTTGTTGAGATGACCCCGAGCAGTAGCAACAGCACAAACGGTGTTCTGGGATGAAAATTGTTTCTTTGTTTCCTTTGTATTTTCTTGTTCATTTCAAGAAGTGTTGGTCTTTTTAGTTATCAGTGGAGTGTTGGTCTTTTTAGCTATCAGTGGAGAAATCATAGGCATAGCAGAGAGGGAAAATGGCCCTTTGCAGGAAATTCCAATCTCTTTGATTCTACATTCTTCTTTCTTTCTACACTATGCTCAATTGATACCAGACAAATATGGTGATACATTATTGTAGCAGAAAATGGCAGCTACAACATATATCAAAATTATATTATACAAGCCTTTTTTCCCCTTCTTTCTTCCAAGCAAATAGGGCTTTACACATGTGTTGTGATACGTACAAAGACAAGCCCCCCTAAACATGGCTGCAAACACAGATTGCAGGGGAAAGAGAAGTCTCTATCACATACCATACCAGCTTGCGACGCCAAGATGGGAACAAGCATCATTATATAGGGTAGCATATGAATACTTTGAAGAACGAACGTAAGAAAAAAGTAGGATGATTGATACAATCACTACAAATAGAATAAGATCACAAAATGAAAATTGAAATAAACAAGGTAACACCATGATTATAGCAAATCAGATAAGTAACAACACAGAACAATATAATATAATACAATACGTAACAACCATCAAAGTAAGTTGTAAACAAATACCCTAACATTCCATCCAGATAAGTAAGAAGAATGAAGTATTTTGGTCCTGCGTGGTGATGATAAAAGCCTTCTTGCAAAGCCATATGATAACACAGTTTCAGATAACTTTGTCCACTAATATTTACGGCATGATTAAAAAGAAATTTTCGTTTCTCAAATTATTTGGCACCTATAGTTTCGATCACTTAAAAAATATTGCAAAAAGCAAAATACTCCCTTTATTTTAATGTATTTACCTAACTTTCCTTACAGTCCGCTTCAAAAATATTTATCATTTATAATTATGTAATTATAATAAATTTATATTGCTTATAGACTTCACTTCTTCAATATATACTAACACAGATTTTTTAACCAAGAAATGGCTACTCAATAGTTAGCTTTTCCAAATACATGTATACAACAATTCATGTTAGTTGGGCTTACCCATTGCAAGCCCAACATGTCAGGTAAGACAGGGCCAATATACTAACACTGCAATTTAGGCAAAAGGGGCTATTCAACCACCACAAACAACCGAAAAGAAATTTCATAGCTGCTGCTGCATTACACACAGCAGCAGAACGAAACGGGAAAAACACATCCAAGCTGCCGAGTGAGTAAAGACAAAAGTAGAAGAAGAAGGTGAGATTTTTAAACTTAATCTATAAATTTGATGCGCATATATCATGGCTATAGAATTAGGGATGAAAATTACAATATTAAGAGTTCAACAAATACAAAAATGGTTTAATTGTGAGAATTAGAAGTAAATAATCGTATTACCTTCCCCTAAAGCCTTGCTAAACTTCTCAAATTAACAAGACTGTTTCAGCGCTAAAAAGGGGGGGACTTCGCAGGCTCGTGAAGCCCCATTGTAGGATCTCAATTTTCTTCTACCCCAAATAATTTGTCAACAAGGGTAGAAGGAACATTTTTTGGGAAGAAAAAACGAAAATATAAAGAACCTCTCATTTATTTTTCAGTGTTTAATTTAGATAAATTTTCTAACAACATTGAAAATTAATTGCAACAGGAATGTCAACAAGCAATAACGATGAGGTCTAAGAAGCTGAAAATATAAAGGAACAACCACGTATCCACAGGAATATGATGCGCTGTATTAGATATGCACAAATGTCAGTGGAAAAAAAACTACTACTTTTATCACAACAACAAGCTAAAAGAGTTGAATCAAAAAGACGACGACTCTTGCAACATTCAAGCAATGCGATATCATCATCACAAGCTGAAAACCATCGCAGTAGTCAACATATGCCTACAATACCCTCATCACAAGTTGAAAGTCATCACAGAAATCAACATACACCTGCAAATACCTGATTCTTCAGTATCTACAGACGAAGGTTCAAAAATTTATATAAAAAATGAATTACTATCTTACTTCTACCTAGACAAAAAAAAGGTACTAGCAATTTGTTATGTACCAGTCATTAATCTTGAATTATAACTTTAATCAACTAAAAAACAATGAACCA
The DNA here is from genome assembly GCA_025642045.1 of Solanum sejunctum. NCBI lineage: Eukaryota > Viridiplantae > Streptophyta > Magnoliopsida > Solanales > Solanaceae > Solanum > Solanum sejunctum. Next base: position 19,197 of record JAOTQJ010153505.1, read on the forward strand.
AGAGTTTGAGCAGTTGACGGCAGATAGAATGAGTTGACGTTAATTTCATCTTAACTTAATTTTCAAATTATTCGTATGTGTATGTACGACATTTATGGTTGAAATATTCTCTTTGCTTGCATGTTTATACCTAACAACTTCAGTTCAACCACTTGAGATGGTGTATCTTAGTATATGTTTGTACATGTACTGAGATTTGATATTTCATCTTTGATATTTATTCAATGGGGTGTCTTTCTTTTAATAGCAGACCAGGTCATTTTATGCTTTTCCTTCATGTCTTTTAGCTCAGTGTTAGTACTGATATTATTTCCTTACTTTAGCATAAGTTTCTCAGATTACATCTTCCCTGATCTGTTGATGTTCCTTTTCTGATATGCAAATTATACCCAAAAAAAATGCACATATGGTGTTTTTCCTACAAATATCTAGAGATTCTACAACTTCATTTTTTACATATTTGAATTATTTTTAATCAAAATCCACACCCATAATTAATTCTTGTCATTGTTGTCACGACCCGAACTAGGGCCTAGATGTGACACGACACATGGGGTCCCCGAAGGAACCCCAAGTAAGCCTCTTTACATATCATTACACATTCTTGGTCACGGAAGCTATTAAACAACAACAAAAGAGTAGAAATAATGGCATAGGGACTAAGGGGAAACCTTCATTTCATAAAAACATAAAAGAGTCAAGAGAGTCAAGCTTATAGCATAATTACATACTTGTCCAACAATACCTCTAAACATAGAACTTAGCGAGGGCCAAAATAAGCAACCGAGCTCACCCTCATAGTAATGACCATAGGTAATCTAAATATAGAAGATAGAATCTAAACATAAGCATGAGAGAAGATAGATATTGTCCCCGGACATGAGGATTCACCAAAAGCTATCTTGAGTAATCCGTCTAGCCACGTGGCAGAGAATCAATAGGCGCTCCGATTCCTACATGATGATATAATGTAGGCATAGAGTATGCGTTAATACGTTTGAATGCACTAAGTATGGGGGATGCTATGCAACAAGAGATAAGCACATAATCGAAATGCATAATTAGATAATAACTAAGCATATAGCAATATGGCATGCATGCATGTTGTTTGAAGTAAAACATGCTTAATGCAATAAGGTGACATGATTAGATCATCCAAATACCTTGTACTAGAGGGTGAAGGATATAACATAGGTCATAACCCCTTCTAGTAGGTAATGAGTAGTGCATGACGGTAAAGAGATAGCATAGTTCATAACCCCTACACATAAACATGAGATAGTGAATAGCACATGAGGGTAGAAGGTAGCATAGGTCATAACCCCTACATTTAAGCATAAGATAATACATAATATTGAATCGCATATGAGGGCGAGGCATACCACATAGTTTATAACCCCTTCATATGAGTACATTCAACAACCTCAAATCATACACGAGGGTAAGGAGTACAACATAGTTCATAACCCCTTCATCTAGATATGAGTAAGTGAGTAGCATAGATCCGTACATGAGGGTAAGGTTTACAACATAGTTCATAACCCAACATGAAGAAATTGGCCTTGTACTACAGGGAGAGGCATACAACATAGTTCATAACCTCATCTAATAGGCTTCAACATAAACCTTCACATAAGAAATCAATAATTCATAAACAACCGAGACTCGTAGAATCATATATTATTTCATGATTTCAAAACATACTTAGTAGCCCACAATACGATGAAGTCATATAACTTGTAAACCATGCAATAGACCATCAATAACTCAAGAATCATTAACAAGACATTTTATCAAACACATGGCGGGTATGAAATGCTAGTTTAAAATCATGCAATTCAAGAGTGGAAACATGTGAGGAAAACAAATGTAAAACCACCCATCAATACTTGTTAATATCCTCAAGAAATATACATCAAAACCCCTCATCAAACCCCACATTGGATCTTAGATTCATAGCTCAAAACATGCTTAGATTGTCACAAGTTTATGAAACCCCAACATAGTTTTGTAGTCAAATTCATAATATGTAATACTCATAAGTAAATCAACTTAGAATCATGCAATTTGGATAAAAAGGAGACTTAGGCAGCAAGGGGAAAAAGACCCATTGGTTGAAACCCACATACCTTAGCCCTTGAGTTCCTTGGAATTGAGTTGGGAAAGAATGGAAGCTTGGAAGTGGGTCTTGGAATCCAAACTTGTTCTTGAGTTTCCTTGAATTTGTATTAGGGTCTTGGTGAAGGCTCTTGAGAGAATTTGAGAGTGTACTTGAGATGAGAGTAATGTGTTTGATCCTTTGGAAGAGGGTTTAGGTCTTTTGGGAAGGTTAAGATAGCATTGGAAGTGTAAAAAGGTCATTAGAATAATTAGAATTTATGAAAATGCCATTAGTGAACAGATGGAAAAATTGGCAAAGTGTTTCCTCACTGGAGGCTTGACTGGTCGCATGCACTCCACGGGTTGTGTGGAGTGCCCGTGAGATGAGACTTAGGCTAAAAAATTTAGAATTGGAACACTTGGGAAGAAGTTAGCATCACCATCACTTTGACGGGCTACTTCACGGGTTGTGTGGTGCTTCACGGTCCGTATAGTGGTCTGTTGCACCACACTTGGAAAGAAACTATGGCCATGCCACTTCACGCCCTAGCCCTACGAGCTGTCAACCTTCACACGGCCAGTCAAAGGTGCCCATGGCACCTCACTTAGCCAAAATCTCCCATTAAGCCAATCTTGGCTCTCTTGCACACCCCCACGACCCTCCACATGGTTAGTGGCAAGACACATGGCCCGTGCCACTAGCCATGTCACATTCCTTAGGCCAAAAATGGTCTTTTCCATCCCCAAGTGACCCAAACTACCCATCCAACACATCACTGGTCGTCAAGCTGTCAGTGTGACATCACTGCATGGGAGGGTCTCACAAAAATGATCATAACTTCTTCATCCAAACTTGGAATGAGGTGAAACCAAGTTTGTTGCAAAGCTAACTCAAAGGGATTTCATTTAACATGTAGTGGACCACCAAGTTCCAAGTGTACTAAAAGTTATGCTTGTTTAAATTTGACCCTTACATGAACCAACACCCAAAACTCAACTCAGATGTAAGTTTTGAACTTGTCCAAGTACTAGGGATCTCCCATGACCCTAATACACTCTCCACCTAAACAAATGAGGCTTAGAACATGGGTACATAAGAGAATGGAGGTACGAGGTGTCACAATATCTCTCCCTTGGGAATATTCGTCCCCGAATGTCAAAGAAACGTACACAAGTAAAGTAATCATGGAGATTTTAGCCTAACATGGATGCAACAAATGCACTTAACGATGATTTTTAAAAAGTCCCAACTTGCACATCAAAATTACCACAAAACTTTTTCAATATAAACATGAATGCATGCAATGACATAGGGCTGAAATATAAGGACTTGGAATCATAAAAAAAAAAGACTTGACGTGTTATCATAAGCTTGAATAAATGAAAGAGATACGGATATTGCTTCTCCATGTCCGCTCCAGCTCCCCAAGAGACACTTTTGACTTGACAATTCTTTCAATAGGTCTTGACGAATACTATATCTTTATCAATCAACTTCTCCACCCTTCCATCCAATACCTCCACCAGGACCTTCTCCAAAACCAACTTATCCTGGATAAAATGCACAATCTCAAAGAGTTCTATAACACTAGAGTCACCAATACATCCTCTCAACCTAGAAACATGAAGAAACGGACGAACCATATCCATATCTATAGGCAATCCCCATTGACATGCAACCTCACCAATCCTCCTTAACACTCTACAAGGACTCACAACCAAAAACTAAATCCCCTTTCTTGCTAAACCGGACCACACCCTACATGGGTGGGACTTCCAAGTGAACTCAATCTCAAACACAAGCACACATAGCCTACCCTATTACCAAATAACACCATCTCCCCCTTGGGAGACAACCTCCACATCTCCATCTTACACCAAAGCATTCAATTCTAACAAGGCAGGGTCAATTTCTTGCTTTCCTTTCACCTCATCATCCAAGAAAGATTTTGAACCACCAACTACCACAATATCACCATTATCAAACTCGTCCAACCTAACTCCCAATCTATCCAGTCGATAGACCTCTCTAGCCACCATATTTATTTCAACAAAATCACAAGGTGAGACGTAAATGCAATATGACTACAGAACAATTCCCATAGACCCTTCTATCAACAATAAACTCACACAACCATTCGGGACACACAAGAATCTTACTAACAACAAAAGGAATAATGAGAGGAATAGGGACCTCTGGAGCCATCAAAGCATGCACAATAAAATCAAAGTAGACCACAATATACCAGTAGCAACATTATGTGTTTCATCAACCCCTTGCCTTCCTTGAAGTGTATAGAATCGATTGTGCCTTGGGGCACCACCTTGAGGATAAACATATTCACCCTTGCCTTGAGTACGAGGACAATATTTCCTATTATTCCCCTCTTCACCACAATGGAAACAAACATTAGTGTCCTTCAAGCATGGGCATCTATGAACCTTACCATATGTTGAACACATAACATCACCTCTATGTTTAAGACTTTGGAACTTACCCTAAATACAGGGCCTCTTGGCCTCACTACCCTTCCTCTTATCATTTGAAGCCTCGAGAGCACTCGCTTGTTGATTAAGTTGAGTCTTCAATTTTGTTACTGTTTGGCCAATACCCATAGAGCATTGCGAACCTCTGCATTTGATATATCACCATCATGAGTAGCTTGAGACATCCTGAAATGTAACTGCTAGGGATTAGCAATAAGCCCTAGGAGACCTAACTCTATTTCACGACATAGATCATGAAGAAAGGAAACATTCTCTAAAATGCCTCAAAGTCTCTTATTCATAGTCATGGCGTATTTCACAACTATGAATAAGACTCTAATTGACACGGTGTGTTAGACTCCAAGGACCATTAACAACCTAGTGCTCTAATACCAAACTTGTCATGATCCGAACTAGGTCCTAGATGTGACACGGTGTATGAGGACCTCGAAGGAACCCCAAGCAAGTCTCTTTACATATCATTACACATCCTTGGTCACGGAACCAATTAAACAACAAAACAAATATTAGAAATAAGGGCATAGGGACTAAGGGGAAACCTTTATTTCATAAAAACATCAAGAGAGTCAATCTTATAGCATCATTACATACTTGTCCAATAATACCTCTAAACATAGAACTTAGTAGGGGCTAAGACAAGCAACTAGGATCACCCTCATAGTAATGACAATAGGTAATCTAAATATACAAGTATAATCTAAACATAAGTATGAGAGATGATAGATATTGTCCCCAGATATGAGGACTCACCAAAAGCTATCTTGAACAATCCATCTAGCCACGTGGAGGAGAATCAATAGGGGCTCCGGTTCCTACATGGTGATGTCATATAGGCATAGAGTATGCATTAGTACGTTTAAATGTACTAAGTATGGGGGATGCAATGCAAGAAAAGATAGACAAATAATCAAAATGCATAATTAGATAGTAACTAAGCATATAACAATATGGTATGCATTCATGATGTTTGAAGTAAAACATGCTTGAAAATATTCATACTTGCATAACTTGTTTAACACAGTAAGGTGACATGATTAGATCATCCAACTACCTTATACTAGAGGGTGAGGGATATAGCATAGGTGATAACCTCTTCTAGTAGGTAATGGGTAGTACATGAGGGTAAATAGATAGCATAGTTCATAACCCCTACTTGTAAACATGAGATAGTGAATAGCACATAAGGGTGGAAGGTAGCATAGGTCATAACCCCTATATGTGAGCATGAGATAATACATAATATTGAATCACATATGCGAGTGAGACATATCACATAGTTCATAACCCCATCTAGTAGGCTTCAACATAAACCTTCATATAAGAAATTAATAATTCATAAACAACTGAGACTCATAGAATCATATATAATTTCATGATTTCAAAACATACTTAGTAGCCCACAATATCATGACGTCACATGACTTATAAACCATGCAATTGACCATCAATAACTCAAGAATCATTAACAAGACATTTTATCAAATACTTGGCGGGTGTGAAATGCTAGTTTAAAATCATGCAATTTAAGAGTGGAAACATACAAGGAAAACCAATGTAAAATTACCCATCAATACTTGATAACACCCTCAAACAATACATATCAAAACCCTTTATCAAACCCCACATTGGAGATTCGTAGCTCAAAACATGATTAGATAGTCACAAGTTTATGAAACCCCAACATAGTTTTGTGGTCAAATTCATAATATGTAATACCCATAAGTAAAACAACTTAGAATCATGCAATTTGGGTAAAAAAGAGAGTTAGGCACCAAGGGTGAATGGACCCATTGGTTGAAACTCACATACCTTAGACCTTGAGTTCCTTGGAATTGAGTTGGGAAAGAATGGAAGCTTAGAAGTGGGTCTTGGAATGCAAACTTGTTCTTGAGTTTCCTTGAATTTGTATAAGGGTCTTGGTGAAGGCCCTTGAGAGAATTTGATAGTGTATTAGAGATGAGATTAATGAGTTTGATCCTTTGGAAGAGGGTTTATGAGTCTTTTCGGAAGGTGAGGATACCATTGGAAGTCTAAAAAGGTCATTAGAGTAATTAGAATTTATGAAAATGCCATTAGTGAAGGGATGGGAAAATTGGCAAAGCGATGCCTCATTAGAGGCTTGACTGGTCATGTGGCACTCACAGGTCGTGTGTAGTGCCCGTGAGATGAGACTTAGGCAAAAAAATTGGAACTAGAACACTTGAAAAGAAGTTAGCATCATTGTCACTTTGATGGACCACTTTACGGGCCGTGTGGTGCTTCACGGTCCGTGTAATGGTCCGTTGCACCACAAGTGGACGAGGAAATATGGCTAGGCCACTTCATGCCCTATCCTTACGAGCTTTCAACCTTCACACGGCCAGGCAAGGGTGCCTGTGGCACCTCACTTAGCCAAAATCTCCCCTCAAGCCAGTCTTGCCTCTCTTGCACACCCCCACAACCCTCCACGCGGTCAGTGGTAAGACACACGGCCCGTGCCACTACCGTGTCACATTCCGTAGGCCAAAAATGGCCTTTTCCAGCACCAAGCGATCCAAACGGCCCATCAAACACATCATTGGTCGTCAAGCTGTCCGTGTGATATCACTGCTCGGAAGGGTCTCACAAAAACGATCATAACTCCTTCATTCGACCTTAGAATGAGGTGAAACCAAGTGTTTGCAAAGCTAACTCAAAGAGATTTCATTGGACTTACCGTGGATCATCCAGATCCAAGTGTGCCAAAAGTTATGCTTGTTTAAAGTTGACCCTTGCATTAACCAACACCCAAAACTCAACTCAGAGGTAAGTCTTGAACTTGTCCAAGTATTAGGGGTCTCCCATGACCCTAATACACTCTCCACCTACACAAATGAGGCTTGAAACATGGGTACATAAGAGCATGGAGGTACGGGGTGTCACAATTGTAGTTGGATAATTATGTTTCCGCACCTTGTGAAGGTGGAAAAGTTTCTTATATACATATGTATATATACCTTGGCACATAAATTAATTCACTGTTATTTATGATATTCTATTTAGCACCATTTTGTAGGACATACTTCCACAGCTTTTGGCACTACTAACTGCATCTCCATATTTGAAATAGGTACGTTAGGACAAATTCAAAAGTTACAACTAATCTTATAAGTTTTATATCTCCAAGCACAAACTTCTAAAATATCAGTATCAACATCTCATAGATATGATCAAGCAGGAAAATCTTCATCTGATATAGCTCTACAAATAGAAGTATCTCCTCTTCTCTTACTAATATTACATGTCGTTGAAGTTCTTTGTAATAATAGTAAAGTTTATAATTTACGGTAAAACGAATTTAGAAATCAATTTATAAAATTATAATTTAATAGCCAAAAATTATGTGCACCTTAAAAGAGTTCCTGATTGTAAATTTTGTCCGGCCAAAAAATTTCAATATGAATCACCAGGTTTTGTTGTGATAAGGGGTCAATGAAATTGATTTCTCATCAGATGCCAATAGAATCATGAAATCTCTTTCTTGGCAATACTGAAGAATGTAAACATTTTCATACTTACAGTAGAACATATAATAATATATTTGCATTTACTTCTCTTGGAGTAAACTATGACAAAAATTTAGCACAAAGAAATCATGATATATGTACATTCGGAGTTCAAGGACAAATGTACCACTTTATTGATGACTTAGTTGCTACAAATGAAAGACCAAAAAATTTACAGCTATATTTGTATGATAATGAAATGGAGATAACAAATAGAATGGATTTACCAGCAAATCTTAGTGAATCCATTGTGACGAACCTTGTGAATATACTAAAAGCTAATCCATATACTATTTTTCTGAAATCATTACTTAACATTTCAAAACTATCTGAATTCTACATTGCACTTAAAATATGATTTAGGTTTAGATCAATGAACATACAGTTTGTCAACTGCCTCTGAGGTAGGGCAATTTGGATAAAAGAATAACAAAATGACAAAGCTTATACACTTCATATTCGAAGATATACCCATAATGAAAAATCGCAGTTGATAAATTACTATTATGGATATTATGATCCATTACAATATCGATTGCTATTTCCCCATGGTCAAAATGGATGGCATTGTGGTATTTACAAACTTAAACAAACAAATACCAGTTCTAAATACCAAACTCACTGTGAAAGTGAACAACTACCAAGCGTAATAAATGTCTTCAATTGAAGGCTTGCTCGACATAGAATCTGAAGTTTTATCAAAAGGCAAAAAGAAAAGACAAAATGTTTCTTGTCGTGAATATTATTGTTACAAAAATCAAAGAAGACAAAACAGCCCAAATGAGACGTTACACTCTCGAAGAATATTCTAACAATATATAGTCGACCAATATATAAAACTTGAAACACAAAGATTAGATTTCTTCTCATTAAATCACAATTTATTTAGAGTTGAAGTATTGCAAGGGATTATTGATATATTAAGACACGGAGAAAGAAATGCTTCAAATATTGGAAAAAGACGAATACTACAGACAAGTTTAATAGGAGGTCCAAGAGACATGTGTTGTCATTATATGGATACTATTGCATTAGTACAACATTTTTGAAAGGCTAACATATTTATGACAATAACTTGCAATCCTTCATGGCCTGAAATACAGGAACATTTATTGCCAAGTGACGAAGATCAAAATCGACCTAATTTAGTAAGTCGAGTTTTTAGAGCAAAAGTAGAGGAGCTTAAAAAAGATATATTGAAAAGAAATATTTTTGGAAAAGTTGTTACTTTAATGTATACAATAGAATTTCAAAAACGAGGACTCTCTCATGAACATCTTTTTGCTTACAGATAAATACAAATTATTAACACCCGAAGTTTATGATAAAATTGTTTGCGCTGAATTACCTGATTATATAGACCACGATTAGCATACTCTTGTAACTAAACACATGATTCATGGACCTTGTGGTTATCAAAATCCAACATATCCTTCCATAAAAGCAAATCAATGCAAATTCAAATATCCTAAAGAACTTTCAGAACAAACAACAAAAGGAAAAAATTCTTACCCTATTTACAAAATAGCATAAACTGGAAATACCTATACAACTCAAAGGATATAACATTGATAATACTTGGGCAGTCCCATATAATCCTTATTTTCTTCGCAAATTCAATTGCCATATTAATGTCGAAATTTGTTCCGACATTAAGGTAATAAAATACAACTATATATATATTTGTCAAGGGCATGACAAAATTGCATTTTGCATACATAGTAATGACTCTAATATTAAATTGATGAAATAAAAGAATATCAAGCTACCAGATGGATCTCTCCTCCAGAAGCCGCATGGCATATATTTGTGTTTCCTGTTAGCGAAATGACTCCAACTTATACCAACTTCAGTTACATCTAAAAGGACACCAATACTTATCCTTCAAAACCAATCAAACTATAGAGAAAATTCTAAATAATCCAATGAAAAGAAGAACAATGCTAACTGAATTTTTTGAAATGAATAAAACCAATAAAAATGCCATGGAACTTAATTTATAATACAAAGACTTTCCAAGGTATTTTGTTTGGTCAACAATAGATAAAATGTGGTCACATCGACGATGACATAGTAATACTATTGCTAGAATTATCACATGTCATCCAACTGAAGAAGAAAGATACTATCTTAGATTACTTTTAATGAATGTAAAAGGACCTAAATCATATGAGGATCATTGTACAATTAATGAAATATGTTATGATACATTTTAGAGAAGCTGCAGAAAAAAGATGCTTATTACATTCTAATAAAAGTTTAATAGAATGTATGTATGAAGCTATGGCCTATCAAATGCCTTTTAGTTTAAGATGTTTATTTGCCACAATATTAGTTTATCGCAATCCTATAAATCCAAAAGAGTTATGAGAAATATTTGTGTCACGACCCAATCCAGGGACCGTGATTAGTGCCGCACCTGCAAACAGCGACCCCAGGGTAGAGTTTCCAACGAAAATAGCTACAGAATTTATCAAAATTTTGGTAGAGTTTTCTCTGTTTTACTGACTAACCGCACCTGCAAATAGCGACCCCAGCAAACAACAAACATCAACTTACATATATATATGCTGGCCGACAAGGTCACCACTGCGGTAGAACCGCCCAACAAACGTATCATACATACAAAGTCATACCAAACACAACATCCCACACCCACCTGTATCCACAGACATCTAAACATACGAACTGAATCATAGGACGGGACAGGGCCCCGTTATACCCTCGAATATACATAAATATAAAATATAGAAAATACATGTACATGTATATACCAAAAGATTAGCTCCTAATGAAAAGGGAGGACATCAATGGTAGACAGAAATCCTAGGAATAAGGTTCTCTAACCTGTACGTCAGTACCTGCGGGCATGAACACAGCCCCCCCGCGGGAAGGGGGTCAGTACGAAAAACGTACTGAATATATAAAGTAGAAAGTACGAAATGTAAGTGAGAGCAATAATCCAAATAAAATATATAAGTCAAACCTACATGAAGATATCAAAATATTTATTTATTCAAACATCAAAAAATTGCATATCGGATGGTAACGATGGCGACCTCCAAACTCGCGCCATACCACAACCTAACACCAGAAATTTCAAATCTCCTACAACTCCAACACAAGTCCCAACTGTAGCCCAAGTGATCCGAGGCAAACAGCGTCCAAGCACTCATGTCATAGGATAGGTGAACTAGGGTGACGGCGCCAAGCGTTAACGTATCGTAATGTATAAAGGTCATCATGCCCGTTTATTGAGTCGAGGCGACGATGCCACGCACTCCCATGAGCCAGGGCGAACTCAGCCCAGCACCCACACGTCATGATGCCATCCCAAGCCCAGCTCCTTATGTCTCCAAGCTAAGCAAAGTCGGCCCATGGGCAAACCGAC
>JAOTQJ010153513.1:0-75210 GCA_025642045.1 Solanum sejunctum
ATTATATATAGAGAAAATTATATCAATTGTATTTTGCAATTACTTTTTATTAACAACTTCTAATTGACACCAATATTGAGAGAATTGATATTACTATGACTTCAACTATGTGACCTCGCCAAAAAAAGAAATGTGAATTACGTATATATACAAAATAAATACTCCCTCCGTTTAAGTTTAGTCATCAAGTTTTGCTTTTTGAGAATTAAACATATGGTTTTGACTAAAATTTTTAAAATTTATTTTATCACGTTGGTAAGAAAAATTCCAATTTATAGTACTTTTAGTATAGTTCTTAAATATTAAAATTTTTGTTTGAAAATATCAAATTAATATAATCTAATATATCTTTATAAATTAGTCAAATTAATTTTTGAAAGATGCAACATGACAATTAAAAAGGAAATAGTAGAGTTTATGGATATATACTCGCTTCAAATATACGACGTGAGAAAAAAATATTGAAATATGTATATATACAAAATAATATACACCTGCTTTAGCTATGTGATGTTAAAAAGGAAAACTAAATTACATTGTATATGATGAAAATGAAGAAAAAAATAATATGAATTATGATACAATAAAATTAAATAAATATTTTCAATTTTTTATCAAAAAAAACTAAAATATTTTATCCATATTGAATTTTAAAATGGAGTACTATTGGCTCAAGGAAATATGGGTAACTAATATTTTACCCAACCTATTTATTACCAACCTATTTTTTACCCACATCAAATATGGACGAGTTGAATTATTACCTATTTTATGTTAACCCATTTTCAACCCGCCCAAATTTGACCCAACCCGCCCATATGCCACCACTATTCATGAGTATGCATGCATGTAATAAGACATAAAGAGGTTTAGATGTAGGAGTTTATAGGAATTGAGCACGAATAGCTACATATCTTAGGTCGAAATGGAAGGAAAATGGTGAGGGTATGGTTTTATCATGTTCGCTTCTGCTTTCTGTGTAGCACTTTCAACCCCTTGGTTTCACCATAAAACCTTAAATGGATTCAGCATCCTTATTTCTCAATCTTTTAACTTGCCAGTCAAAAATTTCAATCAAAATCTCTTTATAAGTCAAGTTTTCTTCATCACTTACATCACCCCAAGGTATAATGGCACTAGGAGCGCCAACAAGTTTCTGCAATATTTATGTATGAAATAGCAGGTGAATCAAAGATAATTTTAATAACATATCAAGTTCATGGGATATCCATCCAATACACTTTACAATCATATGGGCCTACATACCTCAGATTAAGCTTCCCCCTCTTTCAAAAATGTATCACACCCTTTATAGGTGAAACCTTCAGTTAGTCCCGATCATCAATATCAAATTCAAGTTCTCTTCTTTCTATATCCAAATAAGACTTATGGAGACCCTGGAAAGCCTTCAACCTTTCCTTTATAAGTATCACCATTTCCGTAGTATCTGAAATGACCCCCAAAAAAGTACCTGAAAATATGCCTTGGAAGTGCCTGGAATCATAATTTCCATATATCTCAAAATCCGTGCGTGATTTCAAAAATCCAACTTCATATTCTTGTTGAGGGGAAAAAATTGAGTGGAAAATGGATCTAACTTGAATTTTAGAGTAATCATATCAAAATTCAAAAATTAAAGTTTGCAATTTCTAGAGAGGTTAAGTGTCGCAGGCGCGGTGCGCCAAGTGCGCGCCTCTATGCATTTTTGTGCTCAGTTTTGTGGTTTGGTACAAGGCTTTGGGGTATTGGGCATAAGTCTTCCTATACGCAAAGCCACCTATACTTAGACATATTTCACCTTCATATCATACAAGACATTCCCCAATACTTTCTCAAATAGTTAGACTAAAATTTCATCCAAATTGAAGTGTCCCAAACACATTTCATATCTCAAGAAACTCATTCAAGCTTCAATCTATCACTAAGTCAAGCTTATTTATATTGTTTAAGACCATCGTGGTTCTCCTACATCAAGCCAAGTTCAAAGGAATTTTCGTTGGCTAAGTTTTGCATAAGTACCGGTAGGAGGGTCAACTTTAAATTAGAATAACTGTTAGCACACAATGAACTGGGTGGACCACGACTCCCAAATTAGAGCTCTTTTAATTATCTTTCAAACTCACTTAGTTTCACCTTATTTAGAGTTAAGATGAAGAAGTTATTCCCATTTTCGTAGAACTCATATATGTAGGGGTATATATGCATTTTTACCAAATTCCATTTGATTAAGGGCATTCTATAAATTTAGTTATTTTTATTGGTATTTTGGGAATTCCTATGCTATCTTAACACTTCCTAAAGACCTAAACCCTATTCCTAAAGATCAATTCACTCCTCCCAATTGGAATACACTCTCAAATTCTCCCAAGAGCCTGTACCAAACACCAATATGAATTCAAGGAAACTCAAGAACAAGTTGTGGATTTCAAGACCCCTTTCCAAGATTCAAGTCTTTCTCAAATCAATTTCAAGAAATTCAGGGTCTAAGGTTTGTGGCTTTCATCTATGGGTACCTTTCACCTATGGAGTCCAACTCTTCCTTTTCAGGAAAATTGCATGTTTTCAAGTTGTATTACTTACTTAAATTATGATTACAAATTATGTTGGTTTTTAACAAAATGTTTATTGGAAACACATGTCTATGCATTTCAAGATTATACTGTGAGATGGTTTGTCTATTGTGACTATGCATGTTTCGGGGTATTAAACTATGGTCTATTATGAGATTTGATGATAGACTTCAATGTATATTACATGAGGGTATTACTAAGTTTTGGTGGGATGATTTACTTCAAGGTTTATTGAATAATTTCATCTCTAAATTGCATAGTTTTACACTAGCACTACAACCTACCAAGTGTTTGATAAAATGTTCGATTATGATTTCTTGAGGAATTGAAGGTCCAATACATGTCTTATGAGTTATGATGATGAAAGGAATGTATGTATATGATATTCACCTATATAATGTTAGGAATTGACCATGCCCCACTCAGGGGGTTTTGAGGCCATGTAACCATATCGAGGGGTTTGTACCTTGATAACCGAGTTGAGGAGTTGGTATCTAAATCACCATAGGTGGTAGGGTGAGATGATCTACCAACCAATAAATGAGTTTGTACCTTGATAACCAAGTTGAGGGGCTAGTACCTCAATCACCATGGGTGGTAGGGTGAGATGACCCACCAACCAATTGAGGGGTTATACGTTAATAGACTTTGAATTCTATGACGACAGTCTCTTGTTTTACATATATTATGTTCTATGTAAGCATGATTTACACCAATCATCACCCATGTATATCATATTACTATAGACTTATTCATTGCCTATATTTATGCATTTTGATTATGTTGCTTATCTCTTGTTGCATTGCATCCTACATACTTAGTACATTTAAACATACTAACACATACTCTATGCCTATATGATATTACCATGTAGGAACCAGAGGCCCACTTGATCCTCCTCCTCCTCCACGTGGCTAGTATGATTTCCCTCAAAGCAAATTGGTGAGTCCTTAACTCTGGACATACTTCTCTTGATTTATGTTATATATTGACTCTTCTTACACCAGAAACTTATGACTATGAGGGTGAGCCCAGTGCTTGTCTTGGCCCTTGCTATGTTTTATGTCTAGAGGTCTTTTTGGACAAGTTATATATAATGCTTGATCTGTGACTCATCTATGTTGTCTAAGTATTAAACTCTCTCTCCCTTAGTCCCAATTTCCCCTATTTAAGTTTTGTCTTTTGTTTATTCTTGCTTCCACGACCGATGTGAAATGATATGCTAAGAGGGTTATTTGGAGTCCCTTCAAGTTCCCCATTCGCCACTCATGTCCAAGCCCTAGGTTTGGGTCGTGATAGTATCAAACATCAACTTAGGTCCTATCATGACTATTTCATCAATTACAAACCAACCCACCAGAGACCTACATCTTCTCCTATGCAAAGCCTCAAAAGGAGCTATTTCATTGCTTAATGATAGTTGTTGATGTAGGCTAATTCAATCAATGGCAGGTGATCATCCTAATTACCCTTGACATCTAATACACCATCCCTCAATATGTGATCAAAGGTTTGAATTAGTCTCTCAATTTGCCTATTGATTTGAGGATAAATGGAGTGCTTAACTTAATTTTGGTACCAAGAATATATTAGAAGGATATTCAAAAGGGAGAAGTGAATTGGGTATGATGATCCAAAATGATAGTCAAGGACATACCTTGGAGTCTTAACAATTTTCGAGTATAGACCATTGCATAATTTTTGTCTTCATAAGAAGTCTTAACTGGTAGAAAATGGGTTGATTTTGTCATCTATCCACTACTACCAAATTGATCCATGTTGGTTATCCGTCCGTAGTTCACCTACTACAAACCATATATTTATATCTTTCTATTTCTAGGTAGGAATTTGAATATCTTGGGATAAAGCTCCGAGCTTTTGATGTACCACTTTAACTTATCGGCAATTTAGAGAGTGCACCACAAACCTTGCTATGTCCTTATTAATTCCATTCTACCAATATATTTCCCTTAAGTCTCTGTACATTTTGGTTGAACCTAATTGAATGGGATACCAAGATTCATGTGCTTTACTAAATATCATCACTCTTAGGCCACAAGAATTAAAAGCACAAAAGTGGTTATGGTAAGATAGTACCCCATCTCCCTTTGGGAGAAAACCTAAATGTTCTTACCAAAAACCAACTTCTTCATGTCTACTAAGTATGGATCCGTATTTTGCTTTGCCTTTACATCTTTTACCAATGCCGACTCTTAGCCATTATGTACAATAATACCACCCTCATTAGAATCAGTTACCCTCACACCTAAATGTGCAAATGATGTGTATCCTTAACCTTTTGTTTCTATCCATTTTTAATATGTGCAATTGTCACGACCCAAGCCTAGGGCCTAGATGTGACATGGTGAATGAGGGAACCGAGAGAATCCCAAACAAGCCTCTTAACTTATCATTTCACATCATTAGTCGCGGAAGCATATAAAAGACATAAAGAGTAAGGATAGGGGAAAAGGGGCTAAGTGGAAAAATTACATAAAATCATAATAAAAAGAAAAGGAGTCAAAGCTCATATCATAGATACATAACATGTCCAAAAAGAACCTCTAATAGGGGGCAAGATAAAGAAACTGGGCTCACCCTCATAGTCGAAATAAACGATAGAGAAGAATGTCTCAATACATAATAAATGAAACATAGACCAAAGTCCCCAAAGTGGAGGACTCACTAAATAGCTTGAGTAGTATCGAACTAGCCACATAGAGTAGGAGGATGATCAACTTGGGCACCAATTCCTATATGCTGATATTATGTATGTAATAATATGCGTTAGTATGTTTGAATGTGCTAAGTATGTAGGACATAATACAACAAGAATTAGGCATCATAGTCAAAATGCGTAACAATAGGCAATAGGCATAATATATCAATATGGCATGTATGATCAATGCATAAGTAAAACATGATTAAATAGCTAATTCTCATATAGGATATCATATGTATAGAAGAGACCAAGCTAGATTTCCAAAGTAGAAATCCGTTGGTTGGTTGATGATGGTTTCACCCTATCATCCCGGTGGTGTTGTATAAAACCCTCACATGATTGATGATAATTTCACCTAATCACCCCGGTGGTGTAGTACAAACACCTCACATGTTGGATGAGTGCAAACCCCACCTCGGTTGGTGAGTATAAACCCTCACCTAGGTTGATGACAAACGTCGGTAATCTGAGCTCTTAGTTCCCCCAGATTAGGCATAGTCTAATGCACCACTTTATATAGAGTATATCATATACATAAGCTCATTTCATCATCATATAGTCAATCATATCATATCTCATGCTGTGGACTTTCAACTCCTCAAGAAACCACATCCGGACATTTTATCAAATAGTTAAAGGGTGTGTAATGCTTGTATAAAACTATGAAATATAGAAATGAAATCATGTAAGAAAATCCATTTTAAAACCATCAATTAACACCTTGCAGCATTCTCAAGTAACACAAATCAAAACCCATCCTCAAATTTTACAATAGATCAAAGATTTATAGATCTAAACATAGCAAAACAGTCACAATTTGACATATCTTTAACATAGTATGTAGTGAATTTCATAATAAGCAAGACCCATTTGTAAATCAACTTTAAATCATGCAATTTAAGAAACAATAGGCTTGGGTATCATGGGTGAAAGGAACACATGAAAGAAACCCACATAAATTATCTTGGAGATGAACTTGGTGAAGATTGGAGATGGAGACTTGATACTTGAAGAAGAACATTGAAGCAAAACCTCAGTTCTGGATGAGGGTTTGAGACTTGAATTTGGGTGTGAAAATATGGATAAGTGTTTGAGTGAGTATTGGGAAATGTTTAGGATGATATGAGGGTAAAATATGGCTAAGTATAGATAAAAACAGATTTGGGAACACTTAGTCCCAAGACTTAGAATCTTGGACCAAACCAAAAAAAGGCATTTTTTTTACACAGACCGTGATGCGGATTCCTCTCTGGAATTCGCACTTTGAAAAATTATAATAGCTAATATTTTGCTCTTAAATAAAGATTTGGACCCTTTACCCCTTATTTTGACCCTGTGAACACGAATATGAAGTCATTCGATATCACACATAGATTTTGAGATATATGGAATTTAAAAGTTTTGGCATTCCAAGGCATATTTTCGGGCACTTTTTGGGGTCGTTTCAATATTTACCCTTTGGGAACATTCATCCCCAAATGTAAAAGAGACATAAAAGAAAAGAGTGATCATAAACAAATCAGCCCCAACAATAATGCAACATTACATTTAAAACACCATTTTCAAAATCTCATCATAAGTGTAAAATCATCACAAATTTGCCAACTTGAACATGAATGCATATGAATGACATAAGGGCTTAAATATAAGACTTGTAATCACATAGGGGAATTAGAATTAGTACCTTAGGCTTGAGTGGAGTTGAAAAGATAAGGTTACTGCTTTTGCATGCTCACTTCGGCCTCCCATGTAGCACTTTCAACTTGTTTGTTCTTCCAAAGGACCTTAACCAATGCCACCTCCTTGTTCCTTAATTTCTTCACTTGCCTATCCAAAATCTGAACCGGAGTCTCCACATAAGTCAAGTTATCCTCAACAACACCAACAACATCAAGAGTCACAATAGAAATAAGATTATCAAGACATTTTCTCAATATAGAGACATGGAACACCGGAAGAACCAAATTAATTTCACTAGGCAATTTCAATTCATAAGATACCTTGCCAACCCTCCTTAATACCTCATAAATACCAACATATCTTGGACTCAACATCCTTTTTTTTTAACCAAAATGGACTGAACCTTTCATTGAAGAAACTTTCAAATAAACCCAATCACCCACCTTGAATTCAATATCTCTTCTTCTCATATTAACATAGGATTTTTGATGACTTTGTGTCGTCTTTAACCTTTCTCCAATCATACTAACCTTATAAAGATACTACATAACCATATTTGGTCCCAATAAAGCCACCTCTCCAACCTTAAACCTACCAATTGGTGATGTACAACATCTCCCATAAAGAGCCTAAAAAGGAGCCATAATGATGCTAGGGTGATAGCTATTGTTGTAGGCAAAATCAATCAAACAAAGATGGTCATCCTAACTACCCCTAAACTCCAATACACATGCCATAAGCATATCTTCAAGGTTTTGAATGGTTATTTCTGCTTAGCCATCCGTTTAGGGGTGAAATAACGTACTAAGGTGAACTTTTATACCAAGACCCTTTAAAAATACCTCCAAAGGTGTGAAGTGAATAGTGAACCACGATTCGATATGATGGACAAAACAACCCTATGTAACCTCACTAACTCATGGATGTACAACCTTTCATACTCTTTAGGCCCATATGTGGCCTTAACTGGTAGAAAGTGAGACATTTTTGTCATCCTATCAACCAACACCTAAATGGAATCAAAACCATTTTCTAGTCTTAGGCAACCCAACCACAAAATCCATATTAATCACCTCTTGCTTCCAAGTGGGAATCTCTATGTCTGGGTAGGCCACCTGGCCTTTGATGTTTAGCTTTAAACGAATTTGGAAATGTCCCTCTTCATGCCTCCCCACCAATATATGTCCCTCAAGTCTCTATACATTTTGGTAGA
Organism: Solanum sejunctum; assembly: GCA_025642045.1. Taxonomy (NCBI): domain Eukaryota; kingdom Viridiplantae; phylum Streptophyta; class Magnoliopsida; order Solanales; family Solanaceae; genus Solanum; species Solanum sejunctum. Next base: position 8,186 of record JAOTQJ010153513.1, read on the forward strand.
ATTGTGGTGGATGGAATAAGAAGAATTATGGGCCTCATCAAGGATCTTTTCCCTCAAACCATCAAGACAAGGCACACATAACCTACCTTGGTACCTAAGGTCCCCATATCCCCCTTGGGAGAAAACCTCTACTTTGCCCTGTTTCACCAAGTCCTTCAATTCAAGTAAGGAGGAGTCAATATCTTATTTTGCTGTCACCTCATCAACCAATGAAGACTTAGATCCATCAACAAAAACACTATCATCAACAACCTCTTCCAACCTAACCCCTAATCTAGATAATTGATGCACCTCCCTAGCTATCTCTGTATTACCGGCATCAACATGGGCTAGGCTACCTATAGACACCCCTGCTCAAAGCACCAGCTACCACATTTACCTTACCCAGATGATAGTGAACACTCATATCATAGTCTTTAAGAAGTTCTAACCATATCCTTTGACTCAAGTTGAAGTCTTTTTGAGTGAAGACATATTGGAGGCTCTTATGATTGGTGAAAACATCCACATGCACCCCATATAAGTAGTGACGCCAAATCCTTAATGCAAACACAATGATGGTTAACTCTAGATCATGGGTAGGGTAGTTCCTTTCATGTACCTTGAGTTGTCTAGAAGCATAAGCTATGACCTTACCATTTTGCATCAACACACAACCCAAATCAACCCGGGAAGCATCACAATACACCACAAATCCCTTAAGCCCATCCGCTAGTGATAATATAGGAGCAGACAGAAGCTTGTCTTTCAATGTTTGGAAGCTCCTCTCATACTCATCGGTCCACACAAACTTAACCTTCTTTTGAGTCATTTTTGTCATAGGTGAAGCAATGGAGGACAACCCATAAACAAACCTTCTATAATAATCCACTAGGCCCAAGCAGCTCCTAATATCTGACGGGGTCAATGGTCTAGACTAATTTCTAATCACATCAGTTTTCTTTGGATCCACTTTTATAACACCCCTCGACACCACATGACCTAAGAATATAACCTCCTTCAACCAAAATTCACACTTGTCATACTGGGCACACAATTTCTCCTCCCTCAATCATTGCAACACAACCCTCAGTGCCCCATATGCACCTCCCTACTATGTGAATAGATCAATATATGGTCAATGAAGACCACAACAAAGGAATCAAGGTAGGGTTTGAAGACCCTATTCATTAGGTCCCTGAATATGGCTGGTCTATTGGTCAACCTAAACGATATCACAACAAATTCATGATGCCCATATCTAGTTCAAAAGACTATCTTTGGAATATCATACTCCCTCACCCTTACTTGATGATACCCAGACCGAAGATCAATCTTAGAGAAGAAGCTAGCCCCTTGCAATTGGTCAAACAAGTCATCAATCCTTCGAAGAGGATACCTATTCATGTTGGTGACCTTATTGAGTTGCATGTGACCAATGCATATTCTAAGTGACCCATCTTTCTTTTTTAGAAACAATACCAAATCACCCCAAGGTGATTGGCTAGGCCTAATAATTCCCTTCTCCAACAAATCTTTCAATTATTCCTTTAAATTCTTCAACTCCGCTAGGGCCTTACTGTAAGGGGAATGAAGATAGCTTGAGTATTAGGGAGGAGGTCTATACCAAAATATACTTCCCTTTTGGGAGGAAAACCGGGAAGGTCATTTGAGAAGACATTAAGAAACTTATTTACAATCGAAACCAACTCCATGGAAGGGGCTTTAGACTCCATATTTCTAACCCTCATAAGATGATAAAGACTTATGGGCTTTAATGCATGAAATGAATCTATCCTTGACCACCACACCTTGACTTTCCCACTTAGGGATGGGTTCATTAGAGAATTGAAACTTCAACCTACAAGTTCTACAATCAATAGAAGCATAGTAGGCATACAACAAATCTATCCCAAGAATGACATCAAAATCTACCATGTCAAATTCGACAAGATCATAACACAACAACTTATGTAACATACAAATAGGACAACTCCTATAAACTTTCCTAGCAACAATAGAGGCACCAATAGGAGTAGACACTTCATATGACTCATGTAACAATGCAGGCTCCACATGGATCATTTTAGCAACAAAAGGGGTAACAAAGGAAAAAGTGGGACCCAGATTAATCAAAGCATATACATCAAAGTCAAAGATTTTCAATATACCGATAACAACATTGGGAACCTCACCAACCCCTTGCATCCCATGAAGAGCATAAAACTGATTATACCTTAGAGCACCATCTTCAGGACTAATTATTCCCAATGACACCACATTTGCACCTTGGCCCTTGCTATATTTTCTTGGATAATCCACCTCTTATGGCCAAGTTCCCCATATTCAAAGCATGCATTAGAACCTTTCAAACATAGGCCTCTATGATTCCTTCCATATTTAGGGAACACATTAACAGGAGCCATACTATCAACACCTTTAGGCCTAGGGAAGTCATTGGCCAACCCCATACTAGTAGCATGAGAAGACCCTTGGTCTTGATGAAATCTAGCACCCTTTTGGAATTTACCCTCAAATTGGGCCCTCTTGACCTCATGCCCCCTTCTCTTTATCAATTTCTCCTCCTCCATTTGCTTGGCATAGGTCATCTACAAAGACATGTCCATGTAACTAACTAGCATGGTAGACAAACATTCTTCAATTACCAAGTCAGAGACTCCCATCACAAACTTATTTATCCTAGATCTAGGATCATCCACCAAATGAGGAGCATACTTTGAAAGTTGATTAATCTTGAGGGCATACTCCCTCACACTCATAGCACCTTGTTTCAAGTTCATAAACTCTACCAAGTTACCTTCCCTAAGCTCAAGAGGGTAAAACAGATTAAGGAAAGCCTATTTGAACTCCTCCTAAAGTGCCACATTACCAATTCCCTTCTCACCCTTCCATTGATCATACCATATTTGGGCTACTCTTTTGAGTTGGTATGTTGCCAACTCCACCTTTTCATTCAACAAAACACGTATAATATTTATGATCTTATGGACCTCATCAAGAACTCTTGTGGATCTTCATCCACCTTTGATAGATAGAACACCAGAGGATTCATCCTCATGAAGTCTCTTACCCTAGCTCTCGGGGTAGTAGCATGAGGAGCTTGGGCCCCTTGATTTACTTGGTTGGCCATAACTAAGGTAAGCATAGTGAGAGCATCCCAGAGCTCATCATTGGTAGGTAGCTCATCGGGAGTTTGGGCCCTTTTTCCTCGAGTGTTTGGTATGATCTAGCATAGCAAGGAATAATCATTGGTAGGGAAAACTTACCACAACTCTATAACACAGCTTAGAACATGAAGAAGGGAAACATTTCCTAAAACATCTTATAGCCTCCTACTCATAGTCATGGAGCACTTCACAACTATGAATGGGGCTCTAATCGACGCGGTGTATTGGACTCCGAGGATCTATCAACCGAGTACTCTGATACCAAGTTTGTCACTACTTATGCCTAGGGCCTAGATATGACACAGCGAATAAGGAACCCAAAGGAACCCCAAACAAGCCTCTTAACTTGTTATTTCATATCATCGGTTGCGTAAGCATACAAAGACATAAAGAGTAAGGATAGGGGAAAAAGGGTTAAGGGGAAAACTTGCATAACTTCATATTCAAGACACAAGGAGTCAAAACGCATATCATAGATACATAACATATCCAACAAACACCTCTAATACATAGATAAGAGCGGGGCCAAAGACAAAGTAACCGGGCTCACGCTCATAGTCAAAATAGACAATAAAGAAGAATGTCTCAATATATAATAAGATCAACATAGGCCAACGTACCCGAAGTGGAGGACTCACCAACTAGCTTGAGTACTATCGAACTAGCCACGTGAAGGAGGAGGATGATTAACTTGGTCACCAATTCCTACATGGTGATATCATGTAGGCAAGGGTATGCGTTAGTATGTTTTAATGTACTAAGTATGTAGGATACAATGCAACAAGAATTAGGCATCATAGTCAAAATGCGTAACAATAGGCAATATGCCTAATATATCAATATGGCATGTATGATCAATGCATAAGTAAAATATGCTTAAATAGCTCATGCTCATATAGGATATCATATATGTAGAAGAGACAAACCCCTTGGATGGTTGATGATGGTTTCATCCCATCATCCCAGTGGTGTGGTACAAAACCCTTACATGGTTGATGCTAATTTCACCTTATCACCTTGCTGGCAAAGTACAAACCTCTCACATGTTTGGCGAGTACAAACCCCTACCTCGGTTGATGACTACAAACCCCCACCTAGGTTGATGAGTAAAAACTCCCACCTCGATAATCTAAGCTCTTAGTTCCCCCAGATCGGGCATAGTCTAATGCAATTCTTTCTATAGAGTATATCATATATATAAGATCATTTCATCATCATATAGTCAATCATATCATATCTCATACTTTGGACCTTCAACTCCTCAAGAAACCACATCCGGACATTTTATCAAACGCTAGAGGGTGTGTAATGCTAGTATAAAATCATGAAATGTAGAAATGAAATCATGTAAGAAAATACATTGTAAAACCATCAATAAACACCTAGCAATACCCTTAAGTAACACACATCAAAACCCCTCCACAAATCTTACAATAGATCAAAGGTTGATAGCTTTAATAATAGCAAAATAGTCACAATTTCACATAACTTTAGCATAGTGTGCAGTGAATTTCATAATAAGCAAGACACATTTATAAATCAACTTTAAATCTTGTAATTTGAGAAAAAGGAGGCTTGCGTATCATGGGTTAAAGGAACCCATGAAAGAAACCCATATACCTTAGCTTGGAGATGAACTTAGTGAAAATTGAAGATGGAGACTTGAAGCTTGAAGAAGAACCTTGAAGGAAAACCATAGTTCCGGATGAGTGTTTGAGACTTGAATTTAGGAGTGAAAATATTGCTAAGTGTTTGAGTGAGTATTGGGGAATGTTTAGAATGATATGATGGTGAAATATAGTTAAGTATAGATAAAAATACATTTAGGAACACTTAGGCCCAAGACTTAGAAGTCTTGGACCAAACAAAAAAAGAGCACTTTTTTACACCAAAGGCGTGTCACGAAAGCGACATGGATTCCTCTCTAGAATTCGTGCTTTTAAAAATTATAATTGCTAATCTTTCGCTCTTAAATCATGTTTAGACCCTTGTACCCCTAACTTTGACCCTCTGAACTAGAATATGAAGTCAATTTTTTGATATCATGTACGAATTTTGTGATATATGGAATTTAAAATTTTGAGCATTCCGAGGCATATTTTTGGTCCCCTTTGGGGTCATTTCAGTAATGCTACCCATCGACACCTGACTAAGTGCATCAACTGCAACATTTGCTTTTCATTGGCGATACAACACAGTTATATCTTAGTTTTTAATAGTTCAAGCCTCCTCATTTTCCTATGGTTGAAGTACATTTGGCTAATACAAATTAAAAACTTTTGTAATCAGTAAATATATCAACATACACCTCATAGAGATAGTGATGCCAAAGTTTCTGAGCAAACACCACCATCTCTAGTTCAAGGTTATGAGTTGGATGATTTCATTCATGTACCTTTGCTTGACCTAAAGCATATGATATGTCTTTACCATGATACATCAGAAAAAACTCAATACTACACAGGAGGCATCACAATAAATAACAAACAATTCTAACCATCCAACAATGTCCAAATAGGAGTTGATGCAAGATGATCCTACAATTGTTCATGCAAGATGATCCTACAATTATTTGAAGCTTTTCTCACACTCATCTGAGCATTGATACTTTACATTGTTTTGACTCTACCTAGTAAAAGGTGATGCAACAGAAGAAAATGCCTTAATAAATCTTCTATAGTACATGGCTAAACAAAAAAAACACTTTATATCCGAAGAAGATAATGATCTACGCCAATTCCTCGCCACCTCAATTTACATTGGATTAACCATAATACAATCACCTACACAATGTTACCAAGAAATGTAACTTCCCTAAACAAAAATGTGCAGTTGCTAAATGTTGAAAGTAGTTGCTTATCCCTAGAAGTTTATAACAACACTCTTATGTGACCCATATGTTCTTCATATTACTTTAGGAATAAAACAATATATCATAAATTAATTCCACTACAAATATGTCTAGTGGCTTATAAATCAAATTCATTAAATCCATGAAGATAGAGGGAGGGCTAGTCAACCCAAATGACATAACTAAAAATCTAAGCTGACCATATCATGCCCGAAATGTCATCTAGGGAATATCACACTATCACTCTCTAAATTGGTGATAATCAAATTGGAGATAAATTTAGAAAAGTAGCTTGCACCTTAGAGTTGATCATATAAATCATCTAACCTCACTATGAGGTACTTGTTCTTTACGGTAACCTTATTCAATTCCCAATAGTCTATCCATATTTGGAGTGACCAATCCTTTATCCTGACAAATAATATAGGAGCGATGACACATTCATGGCTTTAGAAAACCTTTCTCCAGAAAAAACTTTCAATTGCTCCTCCAGTTTTACTGGAGACTTATGGTAAGGAGGACCAACTCAAGAGTAGGAGCTTCAGAATTGATATACCTTGCCCAGACAATATGATTGATATTCCCTTTATAAATCAATTTAGGCCTTAATAAAAGAGATGAATCGACCCTTAAAGATTGAATCACCACCCTTCTATTCATAAACCAACTCATTAGCAAATTTAATCTTGACCCTATAGATTTTACAATTAATAGATGCATATGAACCATACAATTGATTATTACAAAGAATGATGTCAAAACTGGTCATATCAAGTTCAACAAGATCATAAGGAATGACTTAATGCAAGACTAACATAGAGCAATTTCTACAATTCTTTTGGCCAAATCCAACTCACTCACAGGAATATTATCTAAAATACTCTCTAATAAGATATTGGGACATATATCAAACCTTTATCAAGAAAGGTAGTGTAATAATCATCAAGTTAAAAGCTAGAAAGTGCAAAAACATTGAACAAGAAATGCTCACGGTCAGTCCATAAAGCCAAGTCCATGACTCGTGAATTAGACCACTAGCCATAGACTAGAGTCATGGATGGGAACCTTAGAAAGTTGAAGAAGTTTCTAAGTGTAAAGTGGTACACAAAGTCATTCATGACCCATGGATGTAAACAAGGACCATAGACAAGATCGTAGGTGTGAGGTCCAACATAAAGGAAATTTAGAGTTTATGGAAGGAGAAACACAATTGATAAGACAGATCATTAACCCATTCACGACACAGAATTAGTCATCGCAGATGGGAGTTGATAAAAGTGAAAATTTTGCTAAGTATGGAAGCACTCCATGAGGCCATCCACGACTTGTTGATTGAGAAATGGCTTCTTGATAGGGTTTTATGGTTGGTGGCTGTCACAACCTTGGTTATATCATGATACCTTTTAGATCCCACCTATAAGCAAGCCAACTACACGACCCCAGAGTACCTATACGAAACCACTAGTCACAATTATAATAGATAAAGCAGCATAAAACAACTGAACCTACCCAAAACCTATAAGTCAATTGTACAAAATGATAATAGACACAAGCACAAACCCATATACAAAATAATACTAATCATAATATACATAACTAGGAGTGCTTCTACAAATACAATCTACTATACTATACAAGGGTAATGTCTGGATACAAATGATGGCATAAAAAAAGACTAAGGTAGCTAGAGTTGTTAGTGCTCATCTAGTGTCTTCTAAATGCTCTCGAACCTTCCAATAATAAACAACCACATTAAAAACCTGGACTAGCACCATGGAAAGATGTAAAAATATATAGGGTGAATTAGAAAAAGGCACCCTGTAGGCATCATCAAACGATTAAGTGAAATACTATAAATGTAATATGCAAAAATATAGAGAACTGTTGTAAGTCTATCAAATCAGAACTTAGATTATAGAGTAAGCATGTCTAAAGGATCATCAAACCCCAATTGAACCAACTCAAGTTGTGTGAAATGATATTGAATAACACAATCTGAGTAGGCCCATTCTACAACTGTTACCAAACTTAAACATGGTGTTGTATGTGGGTGCAAAGCTATAATATCTATGCTTGTGCACTAACTAGTTCCCCACAAGCTTAGAAGGTACAACTACATATTATCTAACTAACAAAATCACGTTAGAACCTAACTCCTACTTTCATATTATCTAGGGTTGAAGTTGTATGTGGGTGTAACACGCTATTGTCTATGCCTGTATGCCTTGAGCCCCCATAAGCCCAAAAGGTACACCCACATATAATCATGGTGGTATAGGTATGTGGATCCATGGGAAATAAAATAGGCCCATGACCAAAGTATCCCATATCAATTATGTCCTCGACACAAAGTATCATTACAGTGGGACGAATCCCCTATGAGGCAATCCCCCTAATATAATCAACAAAGTCTCAAACCCAAATGTAACTAACGGGGTCTAAGACCAAAAATGTAATCAATGAAGTCCTAGACCTAAGTATCAATCGGTTCTCAGACCTTAGAATCGACATACATGGCTCAGACACATGGTTATGGCCACTGGGACTCAAACTGCAACCAACATCACCTAAGAATAGGACTCTCAGGTGTGGCCACCGGGTCTTGGAGTCCAGTGAGAGTCATCCAAGTCTCAAAAAATAAGAATATTCATCCACTCGACTAGTTTATCAGGATCTGAACCTCTAATGTCATACCATGCCTCAAGACAAGAATCATACAACCTAACCAAACATAACCATCACCTCCATCATACAATAACAGGTATCCCAGTTTTAGGAAAGAAAAACCAGTGCACAACAACTAACAATAGTACAAATATGTGTTTATGTTACGACCAGTATAGAGTCATGCCTATCAAGGTCAAATATTCCACAATCCTACAAACTATAGGTAATTATAGTAAACATGGGCAACTATAGTTATGTCACAAGTATATGAAAATTCAAGCCAAAATAGAGTCATAAAGATAGTAGAATCAAACCACAACACGATATATAATCAACAAACAACCTCATAGCCAGCACATCTTAGAATCATAAGGCTACATACTCATACAAATATGTGTTAGGTCAGAATAAATACCTGCCCTATGGCATCAGCCCATATTCGGCCTATACTAGGCCTTCCCATAGTTAACAATGCCAGAACTTAGCTATAAATAAAGCTACAACTAATATATATTTTTTATGGGGAACTGACCTTGCCAAAGGGACCCTATCCCTTTTGATGGTCAGGGGTTGAGCCACACACTCCAAGCCTTATCATAAATGCTAAACAAAGAAATATATAGAAGGAGGAGGGTATAGACCATACCTCTACCCTATGATGGTCCATAAATCTATCGTCCTACTTAGGACAACCAACGCATAACCATTGCTTAAAGAAGACAAAGCAAGAAAATACCTATGAGAGGACTCCTCTCAATACAATTTTCTAGGGAAGAATTAAACTAGGGAGACTCTCTCTTTAAAATAAAGAAAAATAAAAGAAAATATAAACAAAGAACTAAACTTAATGAAATTAGCCACATAGGATAGGATGCTGAAACAACCACAAAATTGAACTCCTCAACTCAAGGTGGTAGTCTAATCCTCTTAAGTCTCCTTCTTCTAAAATTGATTAATCCTAATTTATCCATCAAATAAGCACCCTTAATATTTGAAGAAAGTTGCTATATGTGTAGTAATATTGAGCAATATCTAACCTATGACTCTACTTAGAAGAAGATCAGCCGTATTATTAGCCTCTCCATATAAATGTTGGCAGTGAAACATGATAAACTATGCAGTAATATCATTAAGATTATATATGAATGGGTGCAAGTTCCAAGGTGCTTTATTATTATAGGTGATCCAAGTAATGAGAAACTGAGAATCCACCTCTAAGATAATATGGTTATAACCATGATTCCTCCAGTGCTGCAATCCATAAGTAGCAGCTTGAATTTGAGGAAGATTATTAGTGCCAAACCCTAAAGGAATAGTAAATGGAAAGACCAACACTCCTTATTGACCTCTAAGGATCCGATCCCCTCCTATTCTTCCAAGATTACTCAAAGAACTTCCATCAGTGTTAAGCCTCAAAAACATATTAGTAGGAGGGTTCTAAATCAAAAAAATTATCTGTATTTCATGAGAATACTGTTCTACCATTATGAGCACATCAGTCAAATTACTAGACCAGGATAAATAAGGAAATGCAGTGATGAGCAGGTGAGAAATGTCCCTAAAAATAAGAAATTTCACTCTTGATTTATTGGAACTCTTGCCACCATATTTAGCAGAATAATATCACGACCCAAGCCTAGGGCCTAGACATGACCGGCGAATGGGAAACTCAAAAGAACCCCATATAAGCCTCATAGCATATCATTACACATCCTTGGTCGAGAAAACAATTAAATGACATTTGAAGAATGAATATAAGGGCAAAAGGAACTAAGGGAGAACTTGTCGTAACATGGAATCAAGAGATAATAGAATCAACTCATAGCATAAATACATATCTTTGTCCAATAACATCTTTACTACATAGATAGAGCCGGGGCCAAGACATACAATCGGACTCACCCTCATAGTTATATATATATGATAAAGTAAAGAGAATATTAATACATATTGTGAGAGAATAATCCTTGTCCCCGGAATGGAGGACTCACCAAAGGCTAACTTGAACAATCCATCTGACCACAAGAAGAATCAAAAGGAGTTCTAGTCACTATTTGCACCTTTGAATATACTATGTATGTAGGACACAATACAACAATAGATAAGAACCATAATCAAAATGCATACATTAGGCAATAGGCATACTATAACAATATGACATGCATGATCAATGCTTAATGTAAAACATGCTTAAGTAACTCATGCTCATATAGGATATCATATGTGTAGAAGAGACCAAACTAGCTATCCAAAGTACAAACCCCTTGGTTGGTTGATGATAATCTCACCCTATCACATGTTGGTGTGGTATAAACCCCTTATATGGTAGATGATAATAACAACTTATCACCCTAGTGACAAGGTACAAACCCTTCACATGGTTGATGAGTACAAACCCCCAACTCGATTTAGGTTACCCGTGCTATTGTTCCCCCGGATCGGGTATGGTCGAGTTCTATACTTTATATAAGATTTGGAATATGTATAGGCTTATTTCATCATTATAACTTCAATCATACCATATCTCATAGCTTATTTCATCATCATAACATCATTCATATCATATCTCATGCTTTGAACCTTCAATTCCTCAAGAAACCATAACCGGACATTTTATCAAACCACTTGGCGGGTGTTAATGGGGGTAAAAAAACCATGTAATTTAGAGATGAAATCTTACAAGAAAATCAGTGTAGAACCATCAATCAACACCTTGCAGCACCCTCAAGACATTTACATCAAAAATCCTCATCAAATCTAACATTAGATCCAAGATCCAGAGCTCAAAATATGCTAAAACAACCATACTTTCATGAACATAAATCACTTTGCAGTAAATTCTCAATATACAAGATCCACATGTAAAATCTACTTTTAATCATGCAACAGTAGTAAAAAGAGAGTTTAGGAACCATGGGTGGAAGAACCCAATGGTTTGACACCACATACCTTAGCTTTTGGAGAAACCATGAAGAAAACTTTAATAGAGACTTCAAGCTTGAGTGAAATCCTTGATGAAATCCTTAAGATTGGTCTTGAGTTTTGGGGCTTGAATTTGTGAGTAAATATTTGGCTAAGTATTTTGGTGAGTATTTAGGATGATATGAGGGTGAAATAAGGTTAAGTATATGTATTTTCAAATGTGAGAACCCTTAGGCCCAAGACTTAAAAGTCTTGGACCGATGTCAAGAGAAAATAGGACCAAAACGGACTGCTCATTGAAATTGCATTTTTTACACAAATGTGTTCCATGAAAATGGGAATAACTCCTTCATCCAAATTCGAAATGAGGTTAAAATAAGTGCGTTGGAAAGCTAATTCAAAGAGCTTTAATTTGAAGATCGTACACCACCCAGTTCATTGTAATATAAGAGATATGTCCCTTTAAAATTGACCCTCCTAAATCACATTTTTGCGTTTCTTGGATTTTGATACGGCTACTGTAAAATTCGCGTTAGACCCATTTTCCACTCAATTTGACCCCCTAAAAAAGAATGTGAAGTTGGATTTTCGTAATAATGGTCGATTTTTATATCTATGGAAATTATGATTCCAGGCACTTCCAAGGCACATTTTTTAGCACTTTTTGGTGTCGTTTCAATATCTCCCCCTTGGAAACATTCGTCCCCGATTGTAAAAGAAACATACAAGAGAAGAGTAATCATAAAGATATTAGTCGAAATAAGAATGCAATAATACATTTTAAAAAACTATTTTCAAAACTTCGACATAATTGTAAAATCATCATAAACTTGCCAAGTTAAACATGAATGCATATGAATGACATAGCGGCTGAAACATAAAAATTGGAATCATAGAAGGACTTGGCATGTCATCATAAGCTTGAATAGAATGAAGGAAATACGGATATTACTTCCCCATGCCCGCTCTGGCTTCCCGAGAGATACATACGAATAGTTGACTTTTTCAAAGGGCCTTAATGAACACCATATCCCCATTAATCAACCTCTCCACTCATCCATCCAACACCTCTACCGGTACTTCCTTCCAAGCCAACTTGTTCTCCACCTCACTACAACTTCAAAGAGTTCTATAACACTAGAGTTACCAACACATCCCATCAACCTAGAAGCATGAAGAACCAGGCAAACCATATCTATATCCATAGGCAAATACCCAAACTTATGCAACCTTACCAACCTCCCTCTATACTCTATAAGGACTCACAATCCTTAACTCAAGTGTCAACCTTAAATACACCTAACCCACTTGGTACCAGAGCCACCATCTCCCCTTGAGAGACAACCTCCACTTCATCTACTTCTCACCTAAGACTTCCAACTCTAATAAGGCAGAATCAAGTCCATGCTTAAACTAGACCTCCTCAACCAAAGAAAATTTTGAACCACCAAGAACACTATACCACTATTCTTAACTTTCTTCAACCTAACCCCTTATCTAACCAACCGATGGACTCCACTAGTCTCCTCTTTGACACCATTATCCACATATGCTAAGCTACCCATAGGCACCCCAGGTAGAGTACCAACCATAACATTAGCCTTACTGGGAAAAATAATGCACACTCATACCATATTCCTTAAGGACTTCTAGCCACCTTCTTGCTACCCATAATGTCCACCTATCATATTTAACAAACAACCTATTATCCTCCAAGACTTGCAACACTACCCCTGAATAATTCACAAACTCTCAACAAATCAATACCCCATCATAGAGACCACCACAAACATATCAAGGTAGGGTTTCAAGACCCTAATCATGAAACCCATAAACACAACTGATGCATAAGCCAACCAAACAACTCCACCAATATTCAAAATGCTCTTTCTTAGTCCGAAAAGGACACTTAAGGATATCACCCACCCTCATCTTCACTAGGGGACAAATCTCGAACCAAAGATCACTCTTAGAGAAGTGACTAACCTATCGTAATTGACTAATAGATCAATCTCACCCATCGTATTACAACTTTACTGGTTCTAGACTAATTAAAAACATTCTATGCAAGTAGCCCAAACTAACCCAAAACCCTCAACACAACAAGCTAAGTCGTTATCCACAAGAATACTTATAATATGCATGCACATACTTTCAAAAAGGCAATAGTCATCTTTTTCCAAGTCATTTCAATGCACAATTGGGCTTATAAGCAAAACACCATTCATAATTAGGCTTAAATGCCAAAATCATAATTTCATAGTCATAATACTCATACATAGGAATAGCCCATTCATAAACAAAATGATGCAAGCACCCAAAATGCTTAAAGAGAAAAAATCAAAGATATATATGTGATCATAATATTGTCATAACCAACCTTTTATCAAAATCATACCATAAAATAAAATTGGGCTTACCCATAACATAATTTTTCAAAATAATTCGTGTACTTGAATGCATAGGCTTTGAGCAATGAGGAAATTGACAAGGGTAAGTAAGATTCCATTAAAAATCAATATTTATAATATGAAGTTGAAGTGAAAACATAATAAATTCCATAATCAAATCCATAGTGTAATCTCTCATGCATAAATGATTTCAAAAGGGGAACATGCATACTTATAACTTCATAAACCAAAGTAAATCCTCATATAACGTTTTAAATCACATTAAAATCATGAAATAAAATACTACCCATTCATCAAAAGAATTTTAGGAATCTTAACATTCAAATCCCAAATTAAAATAAGTAAAATCCATGTAGGTTTTCTTGAAAATAAATTTTTGAAAAGGGCTTAACTTCATACTTGCATAATCATAGATAATTACATGAATTAATAACATACTTGATAGCCTTTATTCATCATGAAGTCACTTGATTTGTAAAATATGTACATATCTTGAGAATTCTTAACTTGGCATTTAATCAAATACTTGGTGGGCACATATGAGGATATGTTCAAATCATGCAAAATGAAAGAGTATAGATCATGAAATAGTGAAATCAATGCATCTTAAAATTATGTAAATCAGCCCACTAATATCATGGTAAAACCCCATCATGGGTAACTTGTAAATCATATCAAAACTTTACAATAGTTCATAGATTTCATAGCTTGAATCATGTATAGTCTCAATAGATAAAGATCGCTTCATAGTATAAGCTCAAAATAGATATTTATGCATAATCAATAATATTTGACAAAACCCCAACATATTTCATGCTCATATTTCATAATAATAGATACCCATAAGAAATATATCTTGAAATCATGCAATATTCATAAAAAGGAAAATTGGGCTTCATGGGTGAATGAAACCTATGAATGAAACCCACCTACACTTGAATCCTACTAGCACCAAGAGATAACACAACAAATAGCAATTCCCGGACCTATCAAATCACCCTACTCAAAATATTGGTCACAACATGGCCTTACCTAGGGTCAACTAAGTCATAGGAGCAACAACAGAAGAGAACCTACTCACAATCCCCGATACTAGCCCACTAAACCTAAGAGGCTTCGAATACCCGAATGTTAAGGTCTAGGATAACACCTAATCACCTTTATCTTACTAAATTCCACCTTAATACCTTCACCGGGCACCACGCAACCTAGGAAGGAAACCTCTTACCACCAAAATTCCCGTCTCTCCTACTAGCACCCAACCTTATTCCTTGAACTCGTAGTACTACCCTTAAATGATTCACATGCACTACCTCATTAGGGAATGAACTACATTATCATCACCAAAACTACCATAAACCTATTAGGGTAAGGACTAGAGATCTTACTCATGAGACTTATAGGCATAACCGCTGTACTAGTCAAACCAAGTGACATTTAAGAACTCATTGATCACCAAAAAAAACTTAATAGAAATAACTTAGGTTCAACGCCCCTAACTCTTACAAGATGAAAATGCAATCCCTTAGAGATCAATTGTACCTTAAAATAATAAATGGACTTATACCCCTTCGCTACCACTCAAAGACAGGCCCTATCATCAATGAAGACATAACATATATGCAACTAATCCAACCCAAGAAAGACATCAAAACCACTTCATCAAATTCAACAAGTCATGAGGCAAGACCTAATACAATATGAACACGGATCAACACGTATGGACTTTCTAGCAACCAAAAGTAATAATTAAAGAAATAGTGAAACTCGGATCCATCAACATCAAAATCTTCAACTTACCTTCCTTCACCTTCCCCTTCGAAGCGATATAATCAACTAGAAGATCAAAGCACATTCGTTAGGGGAAAAAATTCTACCTCATAACTAAAGCACGAGATAGACCATGAAGAAAGAAAATATTTCCTAAAACGTCTCAAAGCCTCCCACTCATAGTTGTGTTCACAACATAACCATGAATAAGACTCTAATCGACACAGTGTGTTGGACTCAGAGGATCTTTCAACCTAGTGCTCTGATACCATCTTTGTCATAATCCAAGCTTAGGGCCTAGACGTGACCTGCGATTGGGGAACCCAAAGGAACCCCAAATAAGCCTCATAGCATATCATCACACATCCTTGGTAGAGGAAATAATTAAATGACATTTGAAGAATGGAAATAAAGGCAAAAGAGACTAAGGGAGAACTAGTCTCAACATGGAGTCAAGAGATAATGGAATCAACTTATAGCATAAATTACATAGATTTATCCAAGAACATCTCTATTACATAGATAGAGCAGGGGCCAAGGCATACAATCGGGCTCACCCTCATAGTCATAAGTATATGATAAAGTAAAGAGAATGCTAATACATAGTGTGAGAGAGTAGTACTTGTCCCCGAAATAGAGGACTCACCAAAGGCTAACTTGAACAATCCATCCACAAGAAGAATCAATAGGAGCTCCGGTCCCTACATGGTGATATCATGTAGGCAAGAGTATCTGGTAGTATGTTTGAATGTACTAAGTATGTGGGATGCAGTGCAATAATAGATAAGCATCATAATCAAAATGCATACATTAGGCAATAGGCATAGTGTAACAATATGACATGTATAATCAATGATTTAATGAAAAATATACTTAAGTAATTCATGCTCATATAGGATATCATATGTGTAGAAGAGACCAAGCTAGCTATCCAAAGTACAAACCCCTTGGTTGGTTGATGATGATGATCTCTCCTTATTACCCTTGTGGTACAGTATAAACCCCTCACATGGTTGATGATAATCACACCTTATCACCCTGGTGACGATGTACAAACCCCTCACATGATGAGTACAAACCTTTAACTCGGCTACCAAGGTACTAACACCAAGGTAGATTGCCCGGGCTCTTGTACCCTCGGATCCAGTATGGTCAAGTTCTACACATTATATAAGATTTGGAATATACATACGTTCATTTCATGATCATAACATCAATCATATCATATCTCATAACTCATTTCATCATCATAACATCATTGATATCATATCTCATACTTTGAACCTTCAATTCCTCAAGAAACCATAATAGAATATTTTATCAAATACTTGGCATGTGTGTAATGAGGGTAAAATACCATGTAATTTAGAGATGAAATATTGCAAGAAAATCAGTGGTAAAACTATCAATCAATACCTTGCAACACCCTTAAGACATTTAGATCAAAAGCCCTCATCAAATCCAACATTATTTCCAAGATCTAGAGCTCAAAACATACTAAAACAACCATATATTCATGAACTAAAATCACTATGCACTAAATTTCTCAATATACAAGACCCACATGTAATATCAACTATAAATCATCAATATTAAGTAAAAGAGAGTTTAGGCACCATAGGTGGAAGGACTCAATGGATCAACACCATATATCTTAGGTTTGGAGAGTTTCTTGAAGAAGACTTTAATGGAGACGTGAAGCTTGAGTGAAATCCTTAAAGAAATCCTTAAGATTGGTCTTGAGTTTGAGACTTGAATTTAGGGTGAAATATGAGTCTAAATGTTTAAGTGAGTTTTGGGGAATGTTTAGGATGATATCAGGGTGAATCAAGGCTAAATATATGTATTTTCAAGTGTGGGAACCCTTAGGCCGAAGACTTAAAAGTCTTGGACCGAAATCAAGAGAAAATAGGACCAAAATGGATTGCTCACTGGAATTGTGTTTTCTACACAAATGTGTTCCACCAAAATGGGCATAACGCCTTAATACGAACTCAAAATGAGGTTAAAGCAAGTGCATTGGAAAGCTAATTCAATGAGCTTTAATTTGTGTAGTAAGAGATATGCCCCTTCAAAGTTGACCCTCCTAAATCACATTTTTGCTATTTTTGGATTTTGATACAGTTGCTCTAAAATACAGGTTAGACCCATTTTCCACTTAATTTGACCCCTAAACAAGAATATGAAGTTAGATTTTTGAAATAACAAATAAAAGTTTATATATATGGAAATTATGATTTCAGGCACTTTCGAGGCATATTTTCGGGCACCTTTTGGGTTCGTTTCAAACACCTACTCTTCCAATGATTCTAACATATAAAGAAAGGAAGTGCCTTAATGAGGAACCTTGGGATCTCATTTTTTGTTTCCCTTTGCCACTAGAAGATCAACAAACTTTGAAGAGTAGCATGGCTATGCACAATACCAAATAGATCAGAAACAAATTACTAGATATGGTTGGCAAAATTAGCTGCAACAAAGATGTAATGAATGTCATCCACTCCAGGGCTTACACAACAAACACATTTAATTGGATCCACTCCAAATGAATTGAGTTTATTATTGGTAGGTAGTTTCTGTCTCAAAGCTCTCCATAGCAGAAAAGATACTTTGAATGGGATATTTCTATTCTAGATAAAAGAATTCAATTGATTCTTCTGTTTTTTTCCTTCTAATGTACTCCCAAGAAGATGCAATAGTAAATTTACCATGATCATTTAACTTCCAGATAGCTTCATTAGATACGTCAGCTTGATAATGAATTTTGACTAGCAATATTTAAGGAATCAGCATAATAGGAGCATATTGCCTCACCAAAGCTTCATTCCACTACTCATTAATAAAAAACTTAGCTACAGTAGTATTGTTAATTCTAAAACTCTTTATGTATAGGAATAGATAAACGAACATGTTTGATCAGAGTTGCCTTACGACTAAAACTCAATATTTTACCATGCCAGCCATGATTCTTTTAACAATCTTATGAACCAAATCAGAATAATATATGATCTTTTGATCTCCAATGTTTAATGGACACCCTAGATAGGTGATAGGACTATCCTTTTTTGAATAACCAGTAAAGTTACTGATTAGCTCAATGGAATTCTGAGAAGTATTAGCAGTGACCATGAAATGACTTTTCTCTTTGTTGACCAACTAGTCAAAAACAACCTCATATGTTGAATGAGTATTCATTATTAGCTGTAGGGAATATCTATTAGTCGAAGCAAATACGATGATATCATCAACATATCTAAGATGATTAATTTGAGGTCCCCTAGTTTCCATCTGAAAACCTTTGTAAAGATGTTTAAGATAAAGAGCATTTAGGCTTACATATAAGACCTTAGTACCAAGAATAAACAATGTAGAAGAAAGAGGATCTCCTTGCTTAAGCCCTCTAGTGGAGTGAAAAAAGCCATACCTTGCACCATTAACTATTATGGAATACCAATTGTTACTCATTACCCTCCAAATCATGTCTAGACATCTCATCAAAACTAAACCTTCTCAAAACCAAACAAATAAAAGACCAAGACATTCTGACATGTAAACATTGATTACTATATCATCACTCTCCTTAGGCTTCTTAATGCCATGAATAATCTCCTGAGCTATCATGATATTTTCTAAGATACTTCTACCTCTCACAAAACTAGAATGATTGGAAGAAATAATCTTGGATAAAATAGAAGAAAATCTATTACGCAATAGCTTAGAAATGATCTTGTTAGAGAAATTACTTAGACTGGTTGGTATTGATGATGTTCACGCTCCAATAAGAGAGCAGTCACTATCAGCAATTAACATAACCAAAGGTTAGCATCGAATCACTAATTATTTCAAGTATCTATAACTAAAATCTCTAAATGGAGGGGGTTTTTTTTATTCAACAACAAAGTAACATAAACACTATACTACGATGCTGGAAAACATTAAATTTTAGGGGCAACTTAGGAATTTTATTTTCCATGGTTCGTTGACTCAATTAACCTAGATAACATAACTATAATTAGAGATTCGCATGCAGGACAGTAACTTTGGTTCTTCCAACCCTCTTGTGGTGGTCAAGATTGAATTTCATTGTGGATCTTGGTCGGTAACCATGGGGTGCCAAATAACCATTAGCTATTATCCCAGTCAACCTCACTTTGGTCAGGTTTTGTTGATTAGATAAGAGCACATCAATTGAATCCTATCATCTATTTCTCTTTTTCTATGCGTCACTACCTTGGTCGGGATCGTGATAGTAGGTGGGGTTTGGTGATGACCACGAATAAACAACAATCATACCAAACAGAAATAGATAATACATGCAAAATCCCAATAATAAAAAAGCACTAACCTTGGTCATTTTAAGTCAAATACCCATGGTCCCCAAAACCCCAACTTGTAGGTGCTTAGCTACTCATGGATAAGCTAAAAACAACAAAAATGCAAGTAAAAGACATGATTGAGAATTTTATCCAAAGCAATGAAGATTGAAGACACCACAAGTTGTAAACCACAAGCTTGATAGATTGATAATAAGCACAAAGCAAGATTTGCAATCCCAATATTAGATTTTCCAAGAGAAAATGATAAACTAAGTTGAAACCCTAAAAGTTGCCTTGAGAGTATATTCAAATATGACGTTTTCTTCTGAATTTCAAATCTCTTTAAATAAGAACCTAACTTAAAATATTTATAGTGTTTATAAAATAACCCTCAAAATTACATAGAAAAGATAGCTGGCAGCTAGTACGCCTCACAGGTATGACTCTTAGCGCGACTTACGAATCGTAATCGGTGTCTCGTATTAGGTTCTTGGCATCTTGGACCCAATTGGTATGAACCACTAGTATGAGTTGTAGCTTGGACTAAGACTCATATGCTCTCATAGTCTAGGCCTTCAGTTATTGATCCAAAGTTTGGGCTCTCTAATTCCTGCTATGAATACACCTATATGAGTCATAACGAGACTTATGACTTATATGATGGCCTCATAGGGTTGACCTCCACTTAGCAGATTTCTAATTTTTGGTCTCTGTTTCTGGCCATGATAGCACCCTACGACTCATAGCTTGGGCTATGACTCGTAGGTGAATTCGTATGTCCTATACTTCAGTAAAATTTGTAATTTTTCTCCAAAATCATGCCAACCTAACTTTTCTGTGAGAACAACACAAAAACACATAAAAACCATAAAAAGTCGCATTAAGATCTCCCAAAATCCCTCATTTTAGGCATCAAATATGTTGTATTCTAACAGTACGTCAACACCCTCAACTTTGAATTGTAGCTTGTACTCAAATGATGACTCAATCTACATAGACAATAAGAAATATATAGCAGCTATACCAAGGGAATATACATCATCTAATCTAGGTACCCAATTATCATTTTTAAAACTAGATTACACAGATACTATGCACAACAAAAGCATGATGATGAATCTAGAAACCTAACTATGATAAGCTAAGGAGCATCAACTATCCACAATCACTAGTATAGCTATATGCTAATTAAGTAATGCAAATGCCCTCACAGAAAAGAAGTATCTCTTACTCACTCAAAAAGCATTTTGAATTTAGGGACTGAGGAAACATTCTAACTCTTACAAATGAAATTCATGCAAAATGACTAACACCATAGGCTTTCCTCTATACTCATCTTACGGCCTGGTGATAGAGTGGATTTGGATCACTTTAGGACTTATGGGCTTGTAGCACAGGTTCAAGGGGCTTTCGTATGTCATTTTAGGAAAGTAGTGACTAAAAGCTATCCTTGAACCATATTTACCAACACCTTTGCCTTCATAACCCAACCATTGTCACCATATCCACTCTTATTCTCCTGTTTCAAGCTTTTCCCGAGAGCTTTCTTTCTATTTTTTCAATCATGCCTTATTTCTGAACTCAACTCTTGCTACCTTTTCTCAACTCAAGGAACTTTTGTTTTCTTTTTCTTCACCCAACGTATGATTTTCCATCTTTTCCATTATTTCCAAACTAACCACCTCATTGTTATAACTTTACCACAATAAGGGCCACCCTCAACTTAGGCTTTTAGCCTGAAGGGAAGTACACAATATCTATTTCCCAAACCAGGGCCACAATTTGTAGCCACCCTCAACTTAGGCTTTTAGCCTCAATTAAGGTTCACATGTTCAAGGATAGAGTATGGCCAATATCAAGGTATTTCATAAAACAAGGTTAAGTTTGCAAGGTGTCAAGAAAGAATGAGTACATGAGAAGCTCAAAAATTTGGAACAAGGGATTCACTCATTCATTTGGTAGGTCATTTAGGCTAACAGTAGGTTCACTAAAAGAACAAAGGCCTAAGATCCTTTAAAAATCAACCATATCACTAAACCAATCTTAGAGTACTAAGGCATATTCTGAGTCCATATAAACTGCATGAATGCAGCAAAATAAGCTGACAACAAACATGTCATTGCACCCACAATCAAGTATAGACTCATAGGTCATGCTTCAAGCCTCAACTTACCTTCATACTATCAGAACAAACATTGCCAGATACTCATAATGCATGAATGCATCAATAACCACAATATCAATAACTTTAAGGGTACTTAGTTTTTCAATCCATTAAAAAAACATTTAAAGACTATGTATATGCCAACAAATAATACTACTATGAATTTACACATTATCTACACTATCTAACCATGCCGGTTCACAAAAAATTAAACATCAACAAGGAAAAAGAATCACGGCCAAAAAATCTTGGGATCAAAAATAGGAGAAGTTATGGAATCGAGGCTACTCAGATTTCACCTTAATCCATAACTTCCCATACCCCACTAAAATAGAATACTTTATCCTCAAAGTGAAGACAAGAATGAGAAACCAAACACAATAACACACACACACACACAATTATATATATATATATATATATATATATAATATATGCATATGTTTAAAACCCAAAACTGAGATCCAAAATATAAGTAAAAACAACATCCAACGTAAAAATATTTAAACAAATCGAAAAACCAACACAATAAAAAGATTGTCTAACAACAGACCAAAGTATCCATAATGACAAGATAATAACTGGGGCAAAAGGAGTCAAACATCATGTTGCATCAAGCACTGGTCTTTAGCTGGTCAATTGGGTCCTAAATCATGACCTCCTCCTCTATAATCTATCTCGGTGTGTATGGGCATCATCTATGGTTAGCTGCTCTTGGACCCATCACTGTTACCCTCCTCCTAAGACTAGGAGGGACACTCAACTTCTATCGAGGCCATAGTAATACGACCCTGAGTTTGGGGTATATTAGCCTTAGGGTCTATCCCAACTTTGTGGACTTCGAATAGCCCTCCGATTTCTCAGCCAGGGAGGATTTATCAACCAACCTCGTTTGAAAAGATTGGATTGCTAGTTTATCCTTTGGAGGTATTGTATCTGCAAACCTACCATATAACAATGTGTGAGCTTCAAGATGTTTGACCAATCAATGATTACACAATAAAGAATAAGAAACATAACCACTTAAACATAGAAACTAAACAAACCAGAAGAAAAATCTTTGATGCAATTGCAGGTTTGCAGATATGAGTATAGTTACGACTTGTAGGACGTCCAATGAGTTATATACTAGCCTCATTATATCAAGATCTCTTACGAAAATATAGTCTAAACTAAAACACGAGGGGCAGTTATGACTCGGAGGGGAGCCTACGAGTTATAGTCTAGCCTCATACTTATTTCTAGAAATATTTTTAAGAAATCAATCAGGATTACGAGACCCTCACTACGAGTCATAATGAGTATTATGATTCATATATGGCTATCATATGAGAAACTAGAAGAAATCACAGGTCATTGATGCTTGCTACTAGGGACCACTACAACTTGTAGGAGAGCCTACGAGTCGTAAGAGGGCCTCATAGCTGAAAACAGAAGACACCAATAGTGCCTAACACTTTTCCACAAAAAGCTCAAACAAGCCATGCAGACTTAGGAGTTGGCAATTAAAAGAGCAATACGATATATTTGACATATAGATAATCCCAAAATGACATCACAAAGTTAAAGCAACCATTATACTTTAGAATTGAAGTCAGTTTTGTATTACGTCGGTCAAAACAAATGGAAATTTTATATTCAAACTCACACTTTTATGAACAAAACATTCTATTGAAATGCAAGAGCAACTAAACACTTTCCATCAAGTCCAACATGCTATGGCATATATAACACACCCACACCTCCTAAATTCCAATTCCGAAGACAATCCTCATAAATGGACGGGCAATAATTAAACACTACATTCTTTGGAACAATAATTTTCACATTTATAGACACCTACTCACGGATTTTGAACACTACTTGATTTAAAGAAAAATTTTTCAAAGCATACAATCCTTAGGTTTTATGTATATGTCTGCATATCACCATATGGGCATGAGTATTCACGGTTAAGACAAGCATATGATCATACCAAGAATGAACTCGCCACTATAGTTTATTCAATTTAACCACGAAGCTTACTAATTGATAGAACAATTTAACCAAAGCAAAGGAGACCGAAAGCCACGCCAAAACCCTTGAAAATAGTAGACTCACTTGAATTCTTGCTGGAAAATTGATGTGGGTAGTCAGGATTTTGGTCGAAAAAACTGAATGGGGAAGGAGGATTGGGACTTTCCATCGATCTTAGGTTTTTTCAAAAATAAAATGGTGTCAAATTTTATTTTGACTCCTTTTATAATCAAATCGGGTCACCTTTAAAAGGTTTCAGATCGGGACTATGAGATCTCGACTATGAGTCATAGGGTGTCCTATGACTCGTAAGTCTTGGTCTTATACCAGACCCAACACTTGTAAAAATTTAAAATGCATATCTGGGCACTATGAACCCCACTTACGACTTGTAGGAGACCCTTCGAATCATAAGGTTGGCTCATAATGCATGTGCCAACTTCTTATACTTATTGTTTCCCTTTACTAGGCATGACTACGAGTCATAGTGGTGACTACGACTCATAGGCCTGCTCATAATAGCTACTCCAAGTGTCATTTTCTCACATCTTCAGTTCTTCAATTTCCACCTGCAAACCAAGTCTGAAAAACACAACAATCTTAAAAATATTACAACTATATCACTATCTTCCAACTTAAAACAAACAACACCATACTACCTAAAATCTCAACAACCAAATACACTTAAGATAAATAAACAATTATCAAAAATGCTTTGGTTACCTCCTAAGAAGATCCTTGTTTAATATTGTGGCTTGACTTTGCCATCTTGGATAATCAGACTTCTCCAAGATTCTTATTGTTGCTCCTTTGACACCTCCTTTGCTCATCCTACACCAGCTCAAGCTGTTCAGCGATCTGCTCCATCCTGTTTCCAAGCTTTTTGTATTGCTTTGGTTTGTTGTTCCACTTTATAGCTACCATTGATAACACCAAACTTTATCTTATGAACAACATCCTCTTGCTGGTTGACCTTGGTCAGGACTTGTTCAAGCATATGCTTAATCTTTGTCATCTTATCAATGATGCAATGTTGGTGTGGTAACCTCGGCCAATTTGGCAAATTCTCACTTTTGGGTTTACTTGGGGCTCCCTTCATTACACTAGAGGATGGTCTGGCCTGTCCTTGAAAGGGTTGGTAGACTTGGGCAACTGCAGATAGCTTGTCCATATATTTGGTGATCTTATTAAATGGTCATCTTAGGAATGCCCAATAGTACCCTCCAAACAATGCATCAACATGCCTTTGTTGCTTTAAGGTTAGTGCTTGGTAGAAACAAGCCATCAATTCATCATCAGGTGGACAATGGTTTTAATTTTTTGCCAAGCACTGCTTATACCTTTCCCATGCTACTACCGAAGGTTCTTAGGACACCCTTTTAAAATTGCAGATGTTATTCTGTAGCTTTTAATTTTTGGGCTCCTTATAGAAGTTCATGAGGAAGACTCTCTACACCTTCTCCTAGTTAAAACAAATATGAGTTGAGAGAATTGACCACCATTCAGCTGCTTCACTCTAGAGAGTCATGGGGAAAGTCTAAAGAGTCATGGCCTCCCAAATAGGGTATCTTGTTCCAAGAACCCCCCCCCCCCCTTCAACGTTTGAGTAATGTTTTGCAGGTGAGTTTGGGGGTCTTTAGACTCTTGTCCATAAAACAAGACTTTTCTCTACAAGGTCTCCAACAGGTTCTTCGCGATGTAGAGCTTTTGTTCAATCATGGTGCCAACCAACCTGTGAATAGGCTAAAAAGCAAAAAAAAAAGTAAAAATAAAATAAAAGAGAGTTTAGAAATTAATACTAGAACTAACTAAGAGTGAAATTACGTCAAAACCTATCCGTATTCCCTGACAATAGAACCATAATTTCTGATGATGTTCATGCTCCAATAAGAAAGCGATCGCTGCCAGCAATTAACCTAACGATTGTTAGGATCGAATCCACAGGGAATATAGGGTTTGACTCAGAGAAATCACTTCAATTTTTTAAAGTATATATAACTAAAATCTCTAAATTGGGGCGGGGGGTTGTGATTCAATAACAAAGTAAAATAAACACTATATACGATTGGGGAAAATAGTCAATTTTAGGAACAACTTAGGAAATGTGTTTCCCATGGTTCGTTGACTTAATTTATCTAGATAATAAAACTACAATTAGCGATCCACATGCAGAACAATAATTTAGGTTCTTCCAACCCTCTTGTGAAGGTGAAGCTCGAATTTCACCATGGCGCTTAGTCGATAACTATGGCGTGCCAACTAACCATTACCTATTGTCCCAGTCAAACTCCCATTGGTCTGGTTTTGGTTGATTAGACGAGAACACATCAAATAAATCTTGTCATCTATTTCTTTTTTCCTATTTATCACTACCTTGGTCGGGATCGTGATAGTAGGTGAGGTTTGGTTTTGGCCACCACCAAACAACAATCATAACGAAGAAAAATGGACAATACATGCAAAACCCCGATCATAGAAATGCACTAACCTAGGTCATTTAAAGTCAAATACTTATGGTTCCCACAACCCAAGTTGTGGGTGGTTAGCTACACATGGCTAAGGCAAAACCAACAAAAATACACATAAAAGACATAATTGAGAATTTTACCTAAAGAAATGAAGATAGAAGACACCATAAGTTGCAAACCACAAGCTTGATAGATTGATAATAAGCACAACGGAAGATGGGTTTTCCAAGAGAAAATGATAAACTAAGCTAAAACCCTAAAAGTTGCCTTGAGAGTATATTCAAAGATGATGTTTCTTCTGAATTTTGAATCTCTCTAAATAAAACCCTAAATTAAAGTATTTATAGTGTTTACAAAATAACCCTTAAAATTACACAAAAACGACAGCTGGTAGCTGGTACACCTCACAGGCACGACTCATATAGAAGTCATAATCGCGGTCTGGTATTAGGTTCTTAGCATCTTGGACCCAACTAGTATGACCCTATGTGTTTTATCTTGGACTATGACTCATATACTCATCTCATAGTCTAGGCCTTCAGTTATTGATCCAAAGTTTGGGCTCTCAGATTCCTGTTACAAATACACCTATATGAGTCATAACAAGACTTACGCCTTGTTGGATTGCCTCGTAGGGTTGACCTCCACTTGCTAGATTTCCATTTTTTCATATCTGTTTCTTACTATCATATTACCCTACAACTTGTAGCTTCGGCTACAACTCATAGGTAAACTCGTATGTCTTATGCTTTAGCAAAATCTGTAATTTTTTTCCAAAATCATGCCAATGTAACTTATCTGCAAGAACAACACAAAAACACATAAAAAAAAAATTGAGTTAAGAACTCATAAATCTCTTGTTTTAGGCATCAAATGTGCTTTATTTTGACATCACATCAGCGTTGAACCTTAGGTAATAACACCAAATATGCATGAGTCATAAACCTGGGTATTACACATCCACAAAAAGACTGTACAATAGCTAACAAATCTACCATGATTATATCCAAACACACCTAGAAAAACTTACCACTCATATAATCTGGACTAGCAGTAGAATTAGGATTCATGGAACAATTAACCTATTTTAGTTCCTCTAAAGTAGGCATGGCTTGTAGCATTTGATTATGCTCCTCACTAACTAATTTAGGAATACACTGCAATACCTCTTTATCAATTCTATCCTGATGACCAGTGATGATATTTTGAAAATAATCACAATCTACAGAAACAATGTGTTCATCACCTTGCACTCAATTATCATTGTCAGTACAGATCTTATGGATAAATAATCTACTCCTTCTCTTCACATCAAAGCATGAAAGTACTTGGAGTTTGCATCACCTTCTGTAAACCAATGCAACTAAGTTTTTTTTTTAAAAATAAACTTTTCCAACTTTATAAATTTTATGTACTAAGTATTAATACTATGAAGTTTAGCCCTATTCTCTTCACAATTATTATGGATAATCTCATCTTCAGCAGCCTTGACCCTTTCTTCAAACTGTCTAATTAGTAAAAATGTCCCCATATTCTCTTTTTGACAAACACTTAAAGTAGCAGATGCTCTTTCAATTTTTTGATTAAACCTTCCCATTGGATTTTCATTAACTTCTCTATTCTAGCAACCTCTCACTATATCTAGAAAAATTAGCATTTGTAACCTATCAATGTAGAAATCTGAAGTATTTTATAGGATTATCATGTCTAGACCCCATCTCCATCTTCAAAGGAGTGTGATCTGAACTAACCATAGGCAAATGATCAGTAGTGGTTTGAGGCATAGCAACAAACCATTTTTAATTAACTATTACTTTATCTAGTCTTTTCCACACTCTAGCCTCAGCAACCCTTTGATTGCAGAAAGTGTATAGTTCACCATTGAATCCCAAATCGGTGAGCTCATAAACTTCAATAATAGATATAAAATAAAAGCTCTTGTTCATATTATACATCAAACCACCTCTCTTCTCTTCAGTAGTAGTAATCACATTGAAGTCCCCTCTAGTACACCAAGGCACAACCATACTAGAAAATATAATAATCTATCCCAGAGGGGTCTTCTAAGATAATCTCTACACTTGGCATAAATGAATGAGATGCAAAACTTGTCAACCAATTTAACATGTTGGATCTCAGAAGTAATGTGTTAATCTGATTCAATGATATTACAAGCATAATTAGCATTCCATAACAGGCAAATCTTGCCATTTGGATTACTAGCAACATCATCCATACCAAACTACAGTCTAGTATCATTTATGGAAGTGCTATTAGCAAATGGATCAAGAATAGCAATCAATCCCAGATTGTGCATTTTCTTGAGATTTTGAAGTTTCTCCAAAAAACCTTTGGTGTTAATGCCTCTGGTATTCAAAAAAGGATCTGATCATCATAAACATCATAAATGGACCTATATTTGGCCTATTTGAATTAGTAGATTTACTCCTAATTGGTTGTTTCTCATTTTGCCTCTTTTCCTTTCTACCTCTAGGAGACAAACCATGTTTTTAGTGGCTTACTGAATTTCTTATTGGAAATCTTCTTGTGAATTAGCAAAGTTCCTGATCAGATTAGTGCCAATCACCTCATCATCATTTCATTCTCTTTAATAGACTTATAATCCTAATCTAATTCATCCTCTAAATTAATCACTTTATATTCATCATTGATGTCTAGGACAGTGTTGAACTTACCATCACCTTTAAAATGCCCCCAGGAATGTTTGATTTGAATTAAACGTAGCTCTATACTAGCTTGACTAGATTCTCTCTGCAATATTCTTTTAATAGCATCTTTTCTCATTTTACTTAACCTTTCTGGAGACTTATTATAGAGAGGCTTCATAAGTCTATCAATGTTATGCACCTGGTGAATCACTATGACCCTGCTGATGTATTGCAGGATTACCCTCTATGATTTAAATCAGATAAACTTTGCCGAATGACAACCTGTTGAATACTAATATGTTGAATTTATAGAGAATTATTGATAGAACATGTTGTAGGTGAAGTAGTAGCATGAGCTCTAAAGTCACACCTATGGTCTGTGAAAGCGTTCTCATGTAGAACATGAGACAGTGCCCTCCCTTTGGTAACCCTTTCCTATAAATTAAGAGGTTGCTCCTAACTTTTCCCTTTCAAACAACCCTCAACTTAAGAATTCAACACAATATAAAGGGAGGAACCTTAGGAAATTGGAGCATTGTGCCAATAACTAATCATGTTGAAGCAATTTTATTCACTGCTTATCTAGATTTAGCATCACCTTTAGTTGGTTGTTACTGCTCATAAAGAAGGGAAGGAATATGCTTCTAAACATCATTCACCTCTTTGAGTTTATTCACTACTTCAACCTGATTTTCTTCATCAATATGCTTTAAAGGTTGATCTTGCACTTCAAGATTGATCTAACTATTTTGGGACAGAAAAGAGATGTTACCATGCTGCACAAGTTTATTTTGCTGGACTGCAGAATCCCTGTGTTGTTGGGTAGGATTTTGATGTTTTCCTTATCTCCTCTTTTGAGTTTGCCACTAAGATTGTTATTGTTGATGATGACTTTCTTGTACGTGTTGCTTACTATTAATGGATATAAAATCATCCTTCACTTCATGATGATCAGGTTGAAAGCCAATCCTATTTGACTCAGCATTGATCAAACTTTTCTTTTCAAGCTCCATCTTTTTTCTTCTCGTATGCTCATCATGTCTCCTTTTAGTGGTGCAACTTTGAACAATATGTGCTTTATGTTTACAATAATTACAATATGCTAGAACACCTTTACATTGCACTAATTGCCACCTTCTAATTATAAGATTATCTTCATCAAAACTTGTCCAAACATGAGGAGGTCTATCTTTAGTAAGATCCAGTTGAAGTCTAACCTTAGCCAAACTACCACTAGGTTTTTGAACTGAAGTTGTATCCAAATATAAAACTTTGCCAAAAGGGGCTAATAAAGCAGTAACACATTTCTTGTTATAACAATGCCAAGGAAGCTCTGAAAGAGTAACCAACATTGGCACAATAGGAGCTTCTTCCTTTGGCTTAAAGGTAGGAGTGCACATCTGGATCCTCATGAGTTGTCCTTCGATACTCATTCTTTGCTAAATCCACATAGTAATGTAATCAAGTTCATTATCAATATCAATATACACGTGTCCAACATTGAAATGAGCAATTTTAACACCCCCGGACAACTGAGTTTGTAAAATAAAACTCTTTCTAATCAGCTCAATCTTAAGCATAGTATTAGTAAAGTTACCAATCAAAGTGTACTTATAACTAGTTGACACCTTCATCATAAAATCAACCTTATTAAAAATTACAATAGGTATACCTTGTTCTGTAGTAAATGTAGTTATATTCAACTCAGTAGCTACTTTATTGCTAGCCTAGTTGAGCCTTAATTTTGAAGCAAAAGTTTGTACCACTGTATAAGGAGCAGGTTCTGAGGTGGTATCCTTGTTACCATTCAAATTAGGCTCAGAATTAGGATTAGGGATGATCTGAGCATTTTGCTTGAAGATAACTGGAGGAGTAGGCTATTTTGTGGGCTATTTATTCTTACTATCGAGATAAAATTCTCAAAGTTTTGAAACGTTAATAAAATTTTGAGTGTAGTTAATCGTTTTAGATTTTTCATGTTGACCATCATGTAGCTCTTTCCTTGAAACATCATTTAAGTTCTCTTTTGCATCACCTTGCAAGGAAGTTTCACCATCATCTTAAGCATTTAAGTTAGATGTAACATACTTAATAGTTGACTCTTGGTATCCTTGATGAGTCATTAGAATTTGATCGACTTTTTGTACTTCTTAGATTGTTAAAGCAATACCTCTAACCTGTTTTCCAGGATTTGCATTTGATTTCCTGTGTATTTAGGCAATGAAACAATACCTAAGACCCCAAATATAGAATTAGAACAACTAACTTCCTTATCAGGATTTTGATCTACTTATCTTTCTTAGGGTTCTTCTCCATCGCTGTACTTTGAGTATTCCCTACTGTACCATCATCTCTATTACTCTCGCATGAAATGATCAACTGGTTTAGATTCATTTTAATTTTTTCTCCTAAATCCTATTGTTAAGAGTTGTTGTCACTGATAATAACTCCTATGTGTTCTAATTTTTGTTCGATAGTATTCACTAGAGCGTCTTTAATGCGTCTTAATATTTCTTTGTCATTGACTCCCTTTTCCAATTGGCATGAAACTTTAGTATGGAGCTCCACACAAATCTCTTCCAAATTGTTGATGCCTTAAGAATCTCCTCCAAATCTTGAGATTTCTTTACTCAAAGCAATTTTGGGTACTCTTGGAGTTTAACGCTTTGATCACAAATTAGCCCCACTTTTGAACCTGGTACAACGACCACCTCTGTATTTTGCAATTTAAAACTATGTGATGAGTTAGTGGATAATGTTTGTTGGGTATTACTCCTTTCATCCTTGTACTCTGGTTGGTATTGATCAGGTGGTCTAAGAAGATCCACTAGCGGCGAATCTGCCATTCCGATAAATCTACCTCTAAAAGGGCATGTAGAAAGAGAATATTTAGAGAGAGAAAATCATGGGGACGGTGGCGGTGGCATCTCAATGGGTGGTTAGCTACAACTAATATGGTTACCAACATAGGGGGTACAGCCTCACAATATCATATACTACGCATAAAGAGTAGAACAAGCCATATGCCATATATTTACTACAACTTAACCCATAGCAATACCTTTCTATCCTATCCAGCTCAAACACATATGTATTTTAACTTAATTTAAGCTTTAGAGAAGCCTAGCATACCTAGCAGATGATTCCTTCCATCTTGATTCAATCCACCTAGGTTTTTCCTTTACAGATTGCTTCCTAATACTACTCAGCTGTAAAAATAAAATTCACAAGGTTATCACAACTTATTTGATTGTAATTACTCATGAATTGGGGGAAATGATAATAATTATTCCCCAAATGGAGGAAATAGGTCCCATGCCCAAAATCTTGGACAGAATCCCCATAAAAGAATTCCCATGTCACCCCAAGTTCATAGAAAAATATTTTTCCCAAAAAGGTTCCTAAAAGACTGAGAAACCGCAAAAAATAAGGTTATATTCTTTACTAGAAAACTTTTCTTTCAAAGTCTCCTCGGTCCGATTTTATAGAAAAGCAACCATATTATCAAAACTCAAACATACTATAGCATTCCTCTCATAAAGTAGAAAAAATTAGACTCAAATTTTACTTAATTCTGTCAAGCATTGACCGAGATATCCTAGCGTAAAGATTTCACACATTTACGAGAGAGCATAACCAGCTAAATCAACATTTTTACCACAAAATATACACCAAATTTAAAATCTAACAACTCCACAATATTCCTTGTGAAAATCCAAGTCAGTAGTGTAATGACCTGACCTAAGTGCTTATTTATCGCATGACAAACAAGATACTCGGAGATATCTCACCTAATCCATATAAGCATCTTAAGCATTCATAGGCCTTAAACTGAAACTTTTTATTTTTTGCGAAAAAAGTAAGGGTAAGGGGACAATGGGCCATTTTATGCAATGAAGCAACATTAGAAAGCAATGGAATTAGAAAACATCATTTTTATCCATAAGCATACCTCTAATATGTATTAAATGTAACTGGTATGGTCGATTTTCATCAAGTACAAAGAAAATCCATGATAGATAACATAGAAAGTAAAAGCCTCTGAAGGGATAGAAATACATTGTCTAAAAGAAAAAATATAGAATAGAGTGGAAAATGGATGGAGTCCCAAACTAAGGGCGCACCACAACAATAAGCTAGTCTCAAACACCAACTACTAGCCACAAGGCGGTGGAGGAGTACTTCTACATACATGGTTAAATCATACAGGCAAATATGCATTAGTACATTTGAATGTACTAAGTATGTGAGATGCAATGCGCAGATTATAATATAATGCCAATATAAGTAAACATAACATATGGACGTATATAAGATTAAAGAGTCATGAGATAAGCTTCAACATGAACAAAGAATAAGGCTTAGGTCAATATGTGACATTGCATTAGAAGACACATAAAGTGAAGACATGTTGTAAGATCATATAAACTTGTTGGAATAGATCATAACCGATAGTAAGATCATATGAGTTATTACATGGAATCTATTGAATGCCTTCCATTGGAAAAAGGCCAATGCACTCCTTCTATTAGGAAAAGGAGAATCTTTTTACAAAGGTAGATGTCCAAATCGTAATAACTTTGTGATTGCATCTTTCATAACTTTTGGGCCTATATGGATCCACTAAACCTATAAGGCTCCTACAGTGGCGCATAGTTACAGTCATTGAGATTTAGATTCAAGGAATCATGCCTCAACTAATGAAATGAGTCCCAATCTCTAGTACTCTCAGTGCTAAGTCACTCAACGAAAATATTTAAAACATACTATTAGAATCATAAGTATGAATCATAGGAGTAGCTCGAACTTAAGAATCTTTCTTAAAAATCTTTTTGGGCAATAATCATCATACATATATCTTTGGTAAACCTTAACATCGAAATTCTTCATAAATGCTCCATCCATAGTCATATTCATAAAAAACTCTCACTGAAAAATAAGATGGACTAATTGATGCGTGGAACAATCAAAACTCACAAAGTCTTAGGACATTTATTTAAAAAGGAACATTGAAATCTGCCAACCTTAATCATATTGAGACTCATCGTGATACTTCAAACATGAATATATTTTCTTAATCAAATAATCATCAAACCTTAGGAGTATCATATAATAACATAAGGGTTATGAAATCATCAAAAGCATGCACTTTAAATTGAGGAACCTCAAGATAAGATAAAATGCGTAATATAAAACTTTATGGGTGAAAGGATATCGTAAATCAACTCTCACACCTGGAGAACTAAGGAGAAATGGAATTGAAGCATTTGAAAAAAAACCCTGGGAACCCTAGCCTTATTCTTCCCTAGTTTTGAGAGAATCTTTTGCCTTAGAGAATTTGAGAGTGAAGAATGACAGGAATTTGGGCTTGAAGGTCCCTTTCCATTCCCACAATGATGTAGTATAGGAATAAAGTTGTGTCTAATGAACAAATTGTCTCTATTAAAACCTATCGGAAGCTATTTAAGGAACCCTGATAATAGGCTGTAGGTGGACTTATGGGCCATAAGTCCCCTCATTTGATGACACAGCTGAAATACTGAAAATTGACTTTTGCTGAATTGAAGACCATGATCAATTGTACGGGCTATGAAACTACTTAGGGTTGCGGTTGGACTCGTATAGTCTTTCCACACTTAGCCAAGTTTTCTCCTTATTCTTGACCTTATTCCACGAAACTATACATAGTTTGTATCCTGGTCTATGGGCCGTTTGATAACTTGTAAGTCACCTTCCTTAAAACATCAAATTTTCTTCATGTCTAAGGTCCCACTCACGAACCAGTCTATGGGCTATAAGGTATCCTACGGGCTATAACTTAATAAGAGGGTCATCCCATACTTAGAAGCTTTTCTCCTTCCTGAAGTTCTATGTTTAAGAGCTGAACCTATAGGCTGTATGTCATCTTATAAGCCATAAGTAGTCTTGTAACCCAAACTTCAGGTGACTTTTCAGGCTAACTTTTCTGTACTCAGGGCTCCAAAACTAGGGTCTGTACAATATCTCCCCCTTGGGAACATTTGTACTTGAATGTACTTAAAGGTAGGCTCTAAGAGTAAACTAGTAATTAATAACCTAGTATGCATACAAAAATACAAGTCAAGTATCATTTTTAGAAAAATTTAGATTCCATAATTCAAAACATGTCTCGAAACATTACATAAAACATTAAAATAAATGCATACATCATGAGAATCTAAAATGCATGGTACTTGATGTTTTGGAAGAATTTCTTAATACCTTAGGCTTGATTAGAGTGGAATAGTTATGGGTAGCACTTGATCATATCTGCTTCAACTTTCTATGTAGCTCCGTTAACTTGTTTTTTCTCCAAAGTACCTTGAGATATTTAACTTCCTTGTTCCTTCGCTTGTTCACTTGTCAGTGTAGGATTTCAATCATTATTTCTTCATAACTCAAATCCTCTTGACTGTTCACATCATACAAAGGATCTATGAAACTTGTGTCACCCATGAATTTCCCTAACATCGATATATAGAAGAGCAGATGAATTAAATGCAACTCATGGGGTAGATCCAACTAGTTCGCCACTTTTCCCACTCTTCTCACCACCTTGTAGGTTCCTATATATCAAGGACTCAATTTTCCTTTCTTACTGAATCGAGTAACACGTTTCACTGGAGAAACCTTCAAGTAGGCTGAATTACGAACTTGGAACTCAAGTTTCCTTCTTCTCATATCAGAGTGGGACTTTTGTCTATTTTGAGCTATTTGAAATTTCTCCCTTATGCATTTACTTTTCTTCATAGAATTCATCACCCAGTCTGGTCCTATTAATGCCACTTTACCGACTTTGAACTACCCGATGGGCGCTCTACACCATCTACCATACATTACTTCAAATGGTGCCATCCCAATACTTGCATGAAAGTTATTGTTATAGGAAAACTTGATAAGAGGCAAATATTTATCCCAACTTCCCTTGAATTCCAACACATAAGCTCTCAACATAACTTCCAATGTCTGAATATTCCTCTCGGCTTTCCCATTAGTTTAAGTATGAAAAGTCGTACTCAATTTCACCCTAGTGCCATAATCTGATATGATGGACAATAGAATTCTATACGACCTTACCAACTCTCAGATATTGAAACCACCCTAAAAAAGTGCCCGAAAATATGTCTCGAAAGTGCCTGGAATCGTAATTTCAAAATTCATGCCTAATATCGAAAATCCAATTTCATATTCTTGATTAGGGGGTCATTTTGAGTGGAAAATAGGTCTAACCCTGATTTAAGAGCAAACAATTAGCAATTTCAATTTTCACAATTTTGCTTATCTAGTGTTTGCCCATGATGGTACCGCGATGCGCGTCCATCACGAACATGTGTAAATTCAGTCTTTGAGATAGGTGGTTGTTGTGGACCAGATGCAAACTTATCTAAATTCTATCCAGTTATTTTTCTTATGGTCCAAAGCTTTTATGTCTTAGGCCTAAGTGTCCCCAAACGTGAATATACCTATACTTAGCCATTTTTCACCCTCATATCATTCTAAACATTCCCCAATACTCACTCAAACACTTTTTAGATCTTAAGGATTGCACTTATGCTCCAAGTCTCTACCTCCAATCTTCGTCGAGTTCATCTCTAAAGCTAAGGTACATGGGTTTCTTTCAGGGGTTCTTTTCACCCATGATACCCCAGTTTCCTTTTACTTAAACTTGCATAATTTAAAGATGATTTACTTATGCGTCATACTTGTTATGAAAATCACCGTACACTATGTTGGGGTTTATAAAATTATGACTGTTTTGCTATGTTTTGAGGTATGAAACCAAGGTCTATTGTAAGATTTAAAGAAGGTTTTTGATGCATATTGCTTGAGGGTGTTACCACGTTTTATTGAAGGTTTTACATTGAATTTTCTAGCATAATTTCACTTTTAAATTGCATGATTTTATAGTAGCACTACACACCCTCTAAGTATTTGATAAAATGTCTGGTTATGGTTTCTTGAAGAATTGAAGGTCCTATATATGTCTTATAAGTTGAGTAACTGTATGATGATGAAAGGGAATGTATGTATATGATGATGAAAGGAGTGTATATATATGATATTGTCTCTATAGTGTTGGGGATGACCAAGCCTAGCTTGGGGGGTTGTAGGCCTAGGTAACCTTGTTGAGGGGTTAGTAACTCAATCTCCTAAATTCGTGAGGTAGTAGTCCCAGGTAACCTTGTTGGAGGTTTGTACCCATCAACCTTGTTAGGGGTTTGTACCCATCAATCTGTTTGGGGGTTTGTACTCCATCAACCTTGTTAGGGGGTTTGTACTCCATCAACCTCTTGAAAGGATTTGTACCTTATGCGCCTACCCAATGGGGTGGCAGGCCTTGGCTTGCACTATAATGGTCACTCCTTACAATTGTATTATATTCTATGTAAGCATGATTTTACTTCAAGTATCATTCATACTTGTCATATTGTTAGTATGCTATCTATTGCTTATGATTATGCATTTTGCCGATGATACCTATCATTTGTTGCATTGCATCCTGCATACTTAGTACATTCAAATCTACTAACATATATTCTATGCCTACATGATGTCACTATATAGGAACCGGTGCACCGCTTGATCCTCCTCCTCCTCCACGTGACAAGTTTGATTGTTCTACAAGCTTGTTGGTGAGTCCTCCACTTCCGGGATGTTGCTTGTGAACTCTTGCTATGTATTAAGACTATATTTCTATTGGTTATGTATTGACTATGAGGGTGAGCCTAGTTGTTTGTTTTGACCTCTCTCTTATCTATGTAATAGAGGTGTTGTTGGACATGTTATGTATATATGTTATAAGTCTTGACTCTCTTATTTCTTGATGTTATGATATGAAGGTTTATCCTTAATCCCAGTTCCCTTGTTTATGGTTATTTCTCATCATCATTTCAATTGCATCCACGACAAAGGATGTGTAATGATATGCTATGAGGCTTGCTTGGGGTTTCTTTGGGTTCCCCATTTACTGGTTAGATCCAGGCCCTAGGCTTAAGTCATGATAGATATACAAGTGGGCATAGTCTTCAACACTAAATGTAGTCTTCATTGTCATGAAATGAGCTGACTTTGTCATGCTGTCAATTATCACCTATATGGAGTCAAAATATTTTTGGTCTTTGGCAAACAAACTACAAAATCCATGTTGACCACTTCTAAGTAAGAACTCAATGCTTTGGCCTAGGACACCTAGTCTTTGGTGTTTAACTTTGACCTGCTAGCAATTGGCACATTTTGATACAAATTGAGCAATGTCCTTTTTCAACCCATTCCACCAATAAATCTCCCTAAAGTCTCTACACAACTTGGTGATGCTGGAATGAATAGAATATGGAGATTTGTGGGCTTCTTGCATAATCAACTTCTTAGATTTGCTATCCTTGGCTACACACAACCTCCCTTGATATTAGATCACTCCATCTCCCTATTGTGAGAAGACTTATATATTTCCATCTTTCACTAAGGTTTTCAACTTGACTAAGGTGGGATCAAGATCTTGCTTAGGCTTAGCCTTATTAATCAAAGAAGATGTTGACCTATGAAGAACCATCATGCCATAATTTCTAAACTCAGTCAATCTTACTCCTAGTCATTCCAACCCATGAACATCTTTGGCCAAGTACCTTTTTCCATCACCTT
This sequence comes from Solanum sejunctum, assembly GCA_025642045.1. NCBI lineage: Eukaryota > Viridiplantae > Streptophyta > Magnoliopsida > Solanales > Solanaceae > Solanum > Solanum sejunctum. The sequence goes on from JAOTQJ010153513.1 coordinate 47,264, forward strand.
CTATATGGGATACACTACCCATGAAAATTCTATTAATGACATCAGCTACCATATTGGCTTTTCCAAGGTGGTACTTCACACTCATATCATAACCTTGGAGTAACTCAAATCACCTCTATTGCCTCAAGTTGAGATCTTACTGGGTGAACAAGTGTTGGAGAGTCTTGTGGTTAGTGAAAACATCCATATGAACACCATATAAGTAACACCATAAAATCATTAAGGCAATCACTATCACCGCGATCTTAAGGTCATGAGTCGAACATTTCTTCTTGTGCACTTTAAACTTGAAGGATAGGAAATCACTTTACCATTTTTCATTAGCATATAACCTAACTCAATCTTTTATGCATCATAAAATATGACGAATCTATCATTCTCATCTGGCAATGTCAATATGGGGGCTGAAGTCAACCAATCCTTCAAGGTTTGGAAACTCCTATTACATTTATCCATCGTATAAACTTAGCATTCTTTTGAGTTATCTTGGAGGGTTTGTGGAGAATTATTGTACAAAATGTCTATAGTAATTGGCTATCCCCAAGAAACTCCTTATATTAGTAGGAGTCAATAGGCTTGTCCAGTTTCTTACCATTTTTATCGTTTTAGGATCAACTTTGATTCTCTCTCTAGATACCACATACGCAAGGAAGGCAACCTCATCTAGACAAAACTAGCACTTTACAAAAGTTACAAAAAGCTTTTGCTCCCTCAGGGTCTACAATACTACCCCTAAGTGCTCCATGTTCTCTTACTTACCTCGAGATAGATAAGATTATCGTCAATAAACACCACAATGAATATGTTGAGGTAAGGCTTGAACACCCTGTTCATGAGGTCCATGAATATCACGGATATATTAGTGAGGAAAATAACATTACCACAAATTCAAAATGGCTATACCAAGATTGGAAAACCATCTTCGGGATGTCACCTTCTCTTATCCTCAATTGGTGATAACCAGATCTCAAGTTAATCTTTGAAAAATGAATGTCCCCTTGTAGTTGATCAAATAAATCATCTATCCTCAAGATAGGATGCTTATTCTTGATGGTGACCTTATTGAACTATTGGTGGTCAATGCACATATAGAGCGACCCATCCTTCTTCCTTACAAATAATACCGGGGCACCCCATGGAGACGACTAGGTTTGATGAAACCGTTCTCCAATAAGTCTTTTAGTTTTTCCTTCAACTCCTTTAATTTTTCAGGAGCCATTCTATAAGGAGGGATTGAGATAGGCTTAGTCTCAGGTAAAAAGTCTATACCAAATTTTGTCTCCCTTTTTGGAAGGATACTCGGTAACTCATTTGGGAAGATATCTGGGAAGTTACTTACAATGGGAACTGACTCTAGAAAAGAAACTTTGGAAGAGATATATTTGACCCTCACCAAGTGATAGATATACCCCTTGGAAATCATTTTGCAGGACTTAGAAAAAGAAATGAATCGGGCCGTTGGTGAAACAAGCATTGAACCTTGCTAAGCACTTTCCTTTGGGAGGTCTCTCGTACTTAGGGCAATTAGGACTTTGGAACTTGGAACCCACCCCTTTGTCCTTATTATGGGGAGGAGTATTCATGGATACTAGTCCATTTTGACTTTGTCCATCTTGGAATTTGTGACCAGCACCCTGTTGGTGAGAGTAGTTCCCACCATCCACATGAGCATTCTTAGATTGCCTTGTCTTTTAACGAAGCTTATCTTCCTTAATCTTCTCTATATACATCATGAGGCAGGAAATATAAATCTCCTTGACCAATATAGCCATCTTGCGCTCTTGGTAGACCAACTTAGAGAGACTAAAATAAACTTGCTCATATGAGCGCTCGAATCCACGACTATGAATAGAGCACGCATTGACAATTTGGAAAATCTTATAGTGTATTTACTCATGCTAATTCTCCCAACATTTATATTGGTGAACTCTTGGACCTTTGCCTCCCAAGTATGATGTAGAAGAACTGATCCAAGAAGACATATTTAAATTCCTCCCAACTAATAGGTCCTGCTCCTTGGCCTCTCTTATTGGTCCATTGCTCAAACCAAATCATAGACACTCCTTTAACTTGGTACGCCACAAACTTAGCCTTCTCTTTGGACCGTAAACCCATTATTGCCACAACACAGTAAGTGAAATGACCCAACAAAAAGTGGCCGAAAATGTGCCTCGAAAGTGTCCATAATTGTAATTGCCATATATTCCAAACTCTGTAGGTGATATTGAAAATTCAACTTCATATTTGTGATCAGGGGGTAAAATTGAGTGGGATATAGGTATAACCTCTATTTTAGAGCAACCATATTAAAAATGTGATTTTTCAAAGATGATGAATCTTAGAGACGACCTGCGCCCTTGGTGAGCCGTGGCCCGGGTGTAGACCAACATTGTTTTTGTGCTAGTTTTCAAATTTTGGTCCAAGGCCTTTAGGTCTTGGTCCTAAGCTTTCCTATGCATAAAAACACCTATACTTAGTGATTTTTCAACCCCATATCAGTCAAGACATTCCCCAAAGCCCTCTCTAACACTTAACCAAATATTTTATTCAAATTCAAGTATCCCAACCTTATTGCGAATCTCAAGGAGTTCATGCTTCAAATTTTCAATCAATTCTTCATCAAGAAAATCTCCAAAGATGAGGTATGTAGGTTTCAACCAATGGGTCCTTTCACCCATGGTGCTTAACCTTCCGTTTAACTAAAATGCATATTTTCAAGTTAGATTATCTATGGGTATCTCTTATTATGAAAGTTGATCATAAACTATGCTGGGGTTTCATAAAATATGACTATTTAAGCATGTTTTGAGCTATGAATCTATGATCTATTATGTGATTTGATAAAGGGTTTTGATGTATTTTACGTGACCAAGTGTCGGTGGATGGTTTTATATTGATTTTTGTCAGATGATTTCACTTTTGAATTGCATGATTTTGTACTAGCATTACACTCCCGCCAAGTGTTTAATAAAGGATGATTATGGAATCTTGAGTCATTGAAGGTCTAATGTATGACATATGATTTAAATGACTTTATGATGATGAAAGGAATCTATGTAAGTGTTGATCTCATGAAAAGTATCTATCGTGTTATAAGTTGATCACACCTAGTTGAGGAAGTGTTATACCTCAACTACTATGATGGGCGGTGGTATACCCATCTACCAATTGGGAGGTTATCTTTCTCAATCACTTTGATTGGGGGTGGTCATGCTCATCTACCAATTGGGGGGTATATTCTTTATTCACTTTGATGGGGAGTGGTCATGCTCATCTACAATGTTGAGGATATATACCTTGACCACTATGATAGGGGGTGGTATGCTCATCTACCAATTGAGGGGTAAATTTCTCAATCACTTCCCAAGGGGTAGTCATACCTTGGATTCCAAGTACTAGTTTGCTTGGTCTATAAAGGTGGTCTCTTCCTTCATGTGTAATATATTTTATATAAGCATGTTTTACTTCAAGCATCATTCATGTATACCATATTGCTATTTGCTCATTTATTACCTAATAAAGTATTTCTGTTATGTCACTTATTTCTTTTTGCATTGCATCCTACATACTTAGTGCATTCAAATGTACTAACACATACTTTATGCCTATATGATGTTACCATGTTGGAACCGGAGCCCCACTTGATCATCTTCCTCCTCCACGTGGCTTGTTAGTCCTCTTGAAGATAAGTTATTGGGGAGTCCTCAAGTTCTGTGACATTAGCTTTTCTTTTTTAATCTTGTTATATCTTTGTCTTGCACTTTGATACTAAAGGGTAAGCCTGGAAGGTTGTCTTGGTTGTTTCTCGAATCTAAGCTTTGAGGTGTTGCTGGACAAGTTATGTAATGATGCGTTAATCTTTGATTCTCTTGACTCTTGTATATTTTTAAGCTATGAAAGACTCCTTTAGCCTCTTTGTCCTTACTTTATATTCTCTTGATGTTGTTTACTTGCTTCCATGACCAAGCATGTGTAATAATATGTTAAGAGGCTTATTTGGGATTCCTTCAAATTTCCTATTTGCCGTGTCATATGTAGTCCCCGAGCTTGGGTTGTGACAAATATGGTATTAGAGCACTAGGTTACTAATGGTCCTTAGCATCTAACACACCACGTCGTTTAGAGTCTTATTCATGTTGTGAAGTGCACCACTACTATGAGTAAGAGGATATGAGATGTTTTAGGAAATGTTTCCCTTATTCATGATCCATGTCATGCTATAGAAGTTAGGTAAGGTTTCCCCTCTAACAAATATTCTTTTGCTTTCTATATCATGCCTAATACAAGAGGAAGGAGAGCTTACACACTCGAGGATAAACCAGCTCCTCCTGCTCCTCAAGCTCCTCAAGATGGGGGAGTGGCTCATGAGTAATTCCAGGATATCACCATACTGGTCCATGTAATGGCTAATCAAATTGACCAAGGGGCCCAATCCTATCATGCTTCACACTGGCTTCAAGGGCGAGAGACTTTATTAGCATGAACCTACTGGAGTTCGATGGGTCTAAAGTGGATGATGTGCCTCAAGAATTTACTGATGATGTGTACAAAGTGTTGTCTATCATAGGGATTAGATCGGAGGAGAAGTCAGAGTTGATGGCATACCAATTCAAGGGGGTTGCTTAAATATGGTATGTCCAATGGAAAGCGGAGAAGAGGAACAACAATGCCATTCTTTGGTAAGAGTTTTAGACAACATTTCTTAACTGGTTCTTCCCTCTTGAGCTTAGGGAGGCCTAAATGATGGAGTTCATGAATTGAGAGGAAGGATCTATGAGAGTGAGGAAGTATGCCCTCAAGTTCAACCAACTCTCCAAATATACTCCATAATTGGTTGCTGATCCGAGGTCTAGAATGAAAACATTTATGATGGGGGTATCCGATTTAGTCAATGAGGATGTTATGTTGCTATGTTGATTACCATCTAATGATGTATGCCGAATAAATAGAGGGGGAGAAGCTTAGAAAAAAGAGAAGTGCTGAGGTCGAAAGGGCTCGTTTTGAGGGTAGGTTCCAAAGTCCCAAGGGTGGCCAGTTTCATTAAGGCTATGGGTAGTCTCATGCTCTTAACAGAAGGTTTGCCAATGAAAACCCAAAGTTCCAAGGTGATGTAGGTGTGGTTCCTAATGCTATGTGTCCAAAATGTGGGAAGGGTCATAGTGCCCATGTTTGAAGGACACCAATGCTTGTTTTAGTTGTGGGAAGTGGGACATAAGGTGGTGGATTTGCCCCAAAATTGGAATAGGGGTAAGGATGTTCGTCCACAAGGTGAAAATATGGTTTCTAGGGGAAGAGGTGGTTCCCTTAGAATGTCCATTGACTACTAGCAACTTAATAGGGTCACCGTAAAGAATAAGTACACTCTATCAAGGATTAATGATCTATTTGACCAACTTCTAGGGGCTAGTCACTTCTCTAAGATTGATCTTCGGTCCATGTATCACCAAGTGAAAATGAGGGAGTGTGACATTCCCAAGACGATCATCTGGACTAGATATGGGCATTATGAGTTTGTCGTTATGTCTTTTGGGTTGACCAATGCACCAACTGTCTTTATGGATCTTATGAATAGGGTCTTTAAAACCTACCTTGACTTGTTTGTGGTGGTCTTCATTGATGATATTTTGATCTATTTCCATAGTGAGAAGGAGCATGTGAGTCACTTGAGAGTGTGGTGCTACAAAAATTGAGGGAAGAAAAGTTGTATGCTAAATATGAGAAATGTGAGTTTTGGTGGCAAAATGTTGCCTTTGTAGGTCATGTAGTGCAGGGGATGATATTAAGGCGGATCCTAGGAAGATAAAGCTGACTAGAAATTGGCCTAGACCTTTCACCCCATCAGATATTAGAAGCTTCTTAGGCTTAGCGGGTTATTACCAGAGATTAGTGAATGTTTTATCTTCTATTTCTTATGCTATGACTAAGTTAACCCAAAATAAGGCTACACTTTGTGTGGACTGATGAGTGTGAAAGGAGTTTCCAAACCTTGAAGGATAAGCTTATCTCCACCCCTATCTTGTCTCTACCGGAAGGGTTGAAAGGGTTTGTTGTGTATTGTGATGCCTCAAGAATTGGTTTGGGTTGTGTTTTGATGCAAATTGATATGGTGATAGCCTATTATTCTAGACAACTTAAGGTACATGAAAAGAATTATCCTACCAATGATCTTGAATTGGCCGCTGTGGTAATTACTTTAAAAATTTGATGTCCTTATTTGTATGGGGTGGATGTTGATATGTTGACCAATCATAAAAGTATCCAATATGTGTTCACTCAAAAGGATCTTAACTTGAGACAAAGAAGGTGGTTATAGCTCCTTAAGGATTATGATATGAGTGTGCATAATCATCTTGGTAAGGCTGATATTATGGTTGATGCATTGAGTAGGTTGTATATGGGTAGCCTAGTACATATTGTTGATAGTGGGAAGGAGGTGGCTAGAGAGGTCCATTGGTTGGCTAATTGGAGGTTAGGTTGGAAGATGTTAACAATGGTGATGTAGTGGTAGTTGATGGTCCTAAATCTTCATTGGTTGAGGAGGTAAAGGCAAAGGAAGATCTTACCTTGGGTTGTTAGAGAGGTCCATTGGTTGGCTAATTGGAGGTTAGGTTAGAAGATATTAACAATGGTGATGTAGTGGTGGTTGATGGTTCTAAATCTTCATTGGTTGAGGAGGTAAAGGCAAAGAAAGATCTTACCTTGGCTTTTTAGAGTTGAAGGCCTTAGTGAGAGATAGTAAGGTGGAGGTTTTCTCCCAAGGGGGAGATAGTGCCCTTAGGTACCAAAGGTAGGTTCTGTGTACCTAGTGTTGATTCTTCCTATTTTATTCACCCCGGTTCTACAAAGATGTACAGAGATTTGAGAGAGGTGTATTAGTGGGGAGGTATGAGGAAAGACATCAGTAGGTTTGTATCTAATTGCCATAATTGCCAACAAGTTAAAGCCGAGCATCAAAGGCCCAGTGGCCTAGCCCAAGATATAGAGATCCCTACTTGAAAGTAGGAGGAAATCAGCATGGATTTTGTGGTTGGGTTGCCTAATACTAGAAAGGGTTTTTATTTTATTTGGGTTGTGGTTGATAGAATCACAAAGTCAGCTCATTCCCTACCAATTAAGATTACTTATGGTACGGATGATTATACTAGATTGTACATCCATGAGTTGGTTAGATTACGTGGAGTGTCTTTATCTATCATTTTAAATCGTGGTGCTTAATTCAGTTAACACTTTTAGAGGTCCTTCCAAATAGGCCTTGGTACCAAGATTAAGCTTAGTACGGCCTTTAACCCTCAAACAGAAGGCTAAGTCAAAAGAACTATCTAAACTCTTGAGGATATGCTTAGATCTTGTGTTTTGGAGTTTAAGGGTAGTTGGGATAATCATCTTCCACTAATTGAGATTGCTTATAATAATAGATGTCATGCAAGGATTGGCATGGCTCCTTTTGAGGCCCGTGATGTTAGAAGTTGTAAATCATTGGTTCTATTGTTTGAAATGGGAGAGATGGTTTTGTTGGGTCTGGATTTTGTTATGGAGGCTTTAGATAAAGTGAGGATGAGAAGAGAGAGGTTGAAAGCAACCTAAAGTAGATAAAAGTCCTATACTAATGTGAGGAGAAGGGAACTTGAATTTAAGGTTGATGATTGGGTCTATTTGAAGGTTTCACCCATAAAGGGTGTGGTTCATTTTGGTAAAAAGGGTAAATTGAGTCCAAGATTTGTGGGACTTTATAGTGTGTTGAGGAGGATTGTTAAGGTTTTGTATGAGTTGGAGTTTCCCAATGACATGAATATGGTTCATCTGGTCTTCTATGTGTCTATGTTGAGGAAATGTGTTGGTGACACAAGTGCTATTGTGCCTCTTGATTTTTTAGGTGTTGTTGAAGACAATTTGACTAATGAAGAGGTTCTAGTAGAAATTTTGATAGACAAGTGAAGAGGTTAGGAACATGGATATTGCTTTCGTCAAGGTCCTTTGGAGAAACCAAAAAGTTGAAAATGCCACATGAGATGCCGAGGCAAACATACAAAAGTGATATCACTTTCTCTTCCACTTTACTCAAGCCTAAGGTACTAACTCAAGTCCCATATATGATTTCAAGTCTTATGTTTCAGCCCTTATGTTATTTGCAGGCATTCATATTTATATTGACAAGTTCAGGGTGATTTTGACACTTATGTTGAGATTTTTGAAAGTGGCATTTTAGTGCATCATTGCGTTCTTATTGGGGTTGATTCCTTCATGATTACTCTTCTTATGTATGTTTCTTTGACATTTGGGGACAAATGTTCTCAAGGGGGAGATATTGAAATGACCCAAAAAAAAGAGTCCAAAAATGTGCCTCGAAAGTGCCCATAATCATAATTTCCATATATCTCAAAATCTGTGTATTATCTCAAACATTTGACCCCATATTCGTGATAAGGGGGCAAAATTGAGTGGGAGTTTGGTATAACCCCAGTTTTAGAGCAATCGTATCAAAATTTGATTTTTCCAAAAATGATGAAGTCTAGAGACGATCCATGCCCCTGGCTTGACGAGGCCAGGGGATAGACCAGTATTTTTTGTGCTAGTTTTTTAGCTTCGGTCCAAGGACTTTAGGTTTTGGGCCTAACCCTTCCTGCGTAAAAATACCTACACTTAATTATTTTTCGATGCTATATTATTTAAGACATTCGCCAAAACCCTCTCTAACACTTAGCTAAATATTTCATTCAAATTCAGGTGTCCTAAACTCATTCCGGATCTCAAGGATTTCATTCATTCTTCAAATTCTCAATTAAATATTCATCAAGGAAATCTTCAAAGTTGAGGTATGCGGGATTCAACCATTGGATCCTTTCACCTATGGTGCCTACCTTCCTTTTACCTAAATTGCATGTGTTCAAGTTAGATTATCTATGGTATATCTTACTATGAAAGTTTATCATAACCAATGTTATAATATCATAAAATGTAACAACTTAAGCATATTTTGAGCTATAAATTTATGATCCATTATGTGATTTGATGAAGGATTTTGATGTATCTTACATGAGGGTATTACCAAGTGCTAGTGGGTGGTTTTACATTGATTTTTCTTACATGATTTGACTCTTGAATTGCATGATTTAATACTAGCATTACACACCCGCCAAGTGTTTGATAAAATGTCTGGGTATGGAATCTTGAGACTTTATGATGATGAAAGGAATATATGTATGTGTTGATCTCATGAAAAGTATCTATACTGTTGTAAGGTGTTATTCCTCAACCACTATGGTGGGGGTGGTATGCCCATCTACCAATTTTAGGGGTATATTCCTCAATCACTTTGATGGGAGGTGTTCATGCTCATCTACCTATTGAGGGTACATTTCTCAATCACTTTGATAGGGGGTGGTCATGCTCATCTACCATGTTGAGGTGTATATACCTTGACCAAAATGATGGGGAGGGGGATGGCATGCTCATTTACCAATTGAGGGGTAAATTTCTCAATCACTTCCCAAGGGGTGGGCATACATTGGATTCCAAGTATTGGTTTGCTTGGTATATAAAGGTTGTCTCTTCCTACATTTTAATTGTTGCACATAAGCATGTTTTACTTAAAGCATCATTCATGCATGCTATATTCCTATTATGCTCATTCATTGCCTAATTAAGCATTTAGATTATGTCGCTTCTCTCTTGTTGCATTGCATCCTACATACTTAGTATATTCAAATGTACTAAGACATACTTTATGCCTATATGATGTTACCATGTTGGAACCGGAGCCCCACTTGCTCATCTTCCTCCTCCACGTGGCTTGTTAGTCCTCTTGAAGACCCCCAACTTTGCTCTTTTACTCTTGTTATATCTTTGAGTTGCACTTTGATACTATAGGGTGAGCTGGAAGCTTGTCTTAGCCCCCGCTCGAATCTAAGCTTAGAAGTGTTATTGGACAAGTTATGTAATGATTCTTTGAGCTTTGTCTCTCTTGAATCTTATATGTTATTAAGCTATGAAAGACACCCTTAGACCCTTTATCCTTACTTTATATTCTCTTGATTTTGTTTACTTGCTTCTGCGACCAAGGATGTGTAATGATATGCTAAGAGGCTTGTTTGGGATTCCTTCGTGTTCCTCATTCGCTGTGTCACGTCTTAGCCATACGCTTGGGTTGTGAAAATAAGATCCCTCAATAAACTCAATAGGTTCCATATCTATATTCATCCTATGAAATTTTGGCGGATTCATTCGCATGAAGTCACATTTTCTAATGGCTAGAGTAGGCTCCTAAAGAGGAATAACTACCTTCCTACTAGATTGGTTGTCTATGGATTGTGCGAACAAGGTGAATGTGGATTTGAACTCCATGTGAGATACTTAATCATCCTCCTAGAGTGGAGGGACTTGTTCCTGAGGAATGCCTCACTGATGGGGAGCTCTTCATGGTGGAATTATCTAGAAACAAGTGAAAACCTATCATTAGTTAGCTAGAAACTTATTCAACTATAAGGCATGCCATGAATAAGAAAGAACGAGAGACTTTCCTAAACCAACTCATACCCTCTCACTCAAGATAGTGACACGCTTCACAACTTTGAATGAGACTCTATACTATGGGGCATGCATGGGCAACTAAGGAATATTTTAAAAGCTCATGCTCTGATACCAAGTTTGTAACTTCGACCTAGGCGCCTTGTTGTCACATGGTGAATGATATACCCAGAGGCACCTCACCTAAGACATCTAAGCATCTTAAGTATTTCTAGGTGTCAAGTTGTAATTATTTTTGTGGAAAATGTAAATGGAACGGGACTATGGGCCATATCTTGTAATGAAGAAACATCAAAAAGCAGTGGAATTAGAAAACATCATTTTTGTCGATAAGCATATTACTAATACATAACAAATAGAACCGGTATGGTTGGTTTACATCAAGTAGAAAGAAAATCCATCATGCACAACATAGAAAGTAAAATTTTTAAAAGGGCTATAAATCCATTATCTAAAACAAAAGTATAGAATAAAGTGGAAAATTGGTAGATCCCTGGCTAAGGGCTCACCACAAAAATAAGCTAGTCTTGAACGCCAACTACTAGCCACAAGATAGTGCAGGAGTACCCATCCCTACATGGTTAAATCATGTAGGTAACTATTCGTTGGTACATTTGAATGTACTAAGTATGAGAGATGCAATGCACAGATGAAATTGTAATGTTATCATAAGTAAACATAACATATGGTTATACATAAGATAAAAAAAGTCATGAGATAAGCTTAAACATGCACAGGGAATAAAACTTAGGTCGATAAGTCATAATGCATTAGAAGACACATAAAGTGAAGACATGTTATAGGATCATATAAACTTGTGGGAATAGACCATAACCAACAGTATGACCATATGAGTTACTACATAGAATCCAATTGACTCCTTCCATTAGGAAAAGGCCAATGCACTCCTTCCAATGTAAAAAGCGGAATCTACTTTCAAAGGTGGATGTTTAAAACTTAATAATTTTGCAATTGCATCTATCATAACTTGTGGGACTATGTGGATCCACTAGCCTAGCCTATAGGCTCCTATGGTGGCACAAAGTTAGGGACATTGAGATTTAGCTTAAAGGGATCATGCATCAACTATGGAATGAGTCCTAATCTCTAGTCCTCTTGGTCCTAAGTCATCCCACAAAAATCTTTAAAACATACTCTTAGTACCGTAAGTAGCAATCACAGCTCAAACTTAAGAATCTTTCTTAAACATCATTTAGGGCAATAATCATCATACATATTTCTTTATTAAACTTTAACTTTGAAACTCTTCATTAATGCCCTAGCCATAGTGATAGTTCATAGGAAACTCTCATTAAAAAATAAGGTGGGCTTGATTGATGAATAGAACAATCATAAATAACATAAGGCTTAGCAAATTCCTTTAAAGAAGAACATCAAAATTGCTGAACCTTAATCGTATCGAAACTCATCGGGGGATCATCGTCATACTTCAAGCATGCATATTGTTTTTAAATAATAATCATTGAACTTTGTGAGTATCATATAATAACATAAGGGTCATGAAATCGTCATAAACGTGCACTTTAAATTAAGGAACATAAAGAAAAGGTTAAATGCATAATAAGTAACTTTATGAGTGAAAAGATGCCCATATATCAACTCACATACCTGGAGAACTAAGAAGAAGCAGAAGTGAAGCCTTTGGGAAAGAAACTTCTGAAACCCTAGCCTTTTTCTTACCTAGCCTTGAGAGCCTCTATGGCCATAGAGAATTTGAGAGTGAGGAATGATAGGAGTTAGGGCTTGAAGGCTAAAATATGTCCATTTTAGTTCCCAAAATGATGAAGTATAGGAACAGAATTATGGGAGATGATCTAATTGTCCCTTATTAAAAAACTATTGAAAGTGACTTACAGATCCCTAATGACGCTCCATAGGTTGACTTACGGGCAGTAAGTCCCTTCGTCTAATGATGCACCTAAGAATTTTGAAAATTCACTTTCACTGAATTGAAAACCACAATCGACAGTACAGGCCATGGTTGGAATCATAGAGTCCTTCCACATTACGTAAAGTTTTCTCCTTATTCTCGATCTAATTCCCCAAAACTATATACGGGGGTATCTTGGTCCATAGGCTATGTGATAATTCATAAGTCACCTTCTTAAAACTCTAGATTTCCGTTATGTGTCAGGTCTTACTCATGAACCCATCTACTGGTCGTAACTTGGTCCTTGGGTTACTTTACTCTTCGAAACATTTCCCCTTCATGAAGTACTATGTTTATGTTCTTTATGACCTGAACCTATGAGTCATATGTCAGTTACGGGACGTAAGTGGTCTTATAACCAAGACTTTAGGTTGCTTTTTAGTCCAACCTTTTTCCTAAATTGGGGGTCATTACACGTAGCCTTTTGAATCGCTAAAATCAAAGTTATGCAGCCAAACTTACACTCACATTAAAATTTTAAGTGAGGCTGGTCACAACCAGCCTTTTATATTGGCCACTATAACAAAATAAGCCTCTGCAAATGCAGCATGCTAGGCAAATATATGGACCTGGCATCTGCCAGGCCTACACGAATGTGGCCAAGGCATTTTGAACGATCACTTATGACAAACTGGCCATGGATGGATGTGTGAACGCTCTTGCCAACGCGGGTCTTTGGCTTCTATTATTAGCCCGAACAATGTCAAAAATTTTCCTAGGGAATTCTCGAGTAGTCTGATGTGTGTGTTATAAAAGTAAATAGTGCAACCATATGGATTTGAACATTCTAGATCCAATAGTATGATCAAAATTTCCAACGGAGCATCCTACAGAAAAATGAGGGTCCCACTTCTTTACGAGCAATTCAGGTAAAAGAAGAGGGCAGACGGAAACATAATTGGAACCCCCGCCATCAGAAAAAGGTCATTTTAGGCTATCTTCAACTTTCTAGAGCTGACCACACCATCAGATTTCCACCAAGTACGTTTAGCTAGGTTTTTATAAAAAAAGCAATGTTTTGCTTCCGGTTGAACTTTGCAACTTTTGACTCAAATTCGCACTAGGAACCCTAGAAACTAACAACAACCAAGATTTTGAACCATCAACAACCACGATAGCACTATTATCAACCTCTTCTAACCTAACCCCCCAAAATAGCCAAACGATGAACGTCTCTAGCCACGTTTTTGCCCTCATCATCACCATGTGCTATGCTACCGATAGACACCCTACTCAAAGCATCAGCTACAATATTTGCCTTACCAGGGTGATAATGCACACTCATATCATAATCCTTAAGAAGTTGTAACCACCTTCATTGTCTCAAATTTAGATATTTTTGGGTTAACACATATTGGAGATTCTTATGATTGGTGAACATATCAACATGCACCCCATACAAGTAATTACGCCAAATTTTTAAAACAAAAACCATGGCGGCCAATTTAAGATCATGGGTAGGATAATTCTTTTCTTGCACCTTAAGTTGTCTAGAATCATACACTATCACCTTACAATTTTGCATCAAAACATAACCCAAACCAATTCTCTTGGGATCACAATACATAACAAACTCTTCTAATCCTTCCGGTAGTAACAAGATAGAAGCACAGATAAGCTTATCCTTCAAAGTTTGGAAACTCTTTTCACACTCATCGGTCCACACAAATTTAGCTTTCTTTTGAGTCAACTTAGTAACAGGAAAAGCAATAGAAGAGAATCCATTCACAAACCCCGGGTAGTAAGTTGTTTAAGCCCATGAAGTTTTTAATGCTCGATGGGGTCAGAGGTCTAGGTCAATTTTTAACTACCTCCATCTTCTTACGATCCAATTTGATACCATCACCCGACACCATATGACCTAGAAAGGCAACCTCTTTCAACCAAAATTTACATTTTTCCTACTCAGCATACAACTTTTATTCACTCAATTTTTGTAGCACCACCCTCAAATGACTCACATACTCCTTCTCAATATGAGAACAAATCAAGATATCATTAGTGAATACCACCATAAACAAATCAAGGTAGGGTTTGAAGACCCTATTCATAAGATCTATGAAGTTAGCCAGTGCATTGGTCAACCTAAAGGACATAACCACAAATTTATAGTGCCCATACCAAGTCCAGAAGGTCGTCTTGGGAATGTCACATTGCCTCACCTTCACTTGGTGATATCCAGATCGAAGATTAATCTTAGAGAAGTGACTGGCTCCTTGAAGTTGGTCAAATAGATCATCAATTTTAGGTAGAGGGTACTTATTCTTGATGGTGACTCTACTAAGTTCCAGGTAATAAATAAACACTCTAAGAGAAGCATCGTTCTTCTTCGAAACAATGTTGGTGCACCCTAAGGTGATTGGATAGGCCTAATAAAACCTTTATCCAATAAATCATTTAATTACTCTTTCAACTCTACTGGGGCCATAAGGTAAGGAGGAATAGATATATGTTAGAAATAGGTTGAGTATCGAGAAGGAGATCTACTCCAAAATTTGTTTCCGTTTCGTTAGAAACACCGGGAAGCTCATTAGAAAAGACATCAAGGAAGTCTTTAACCTCCGGAACTAACTCTATGGGAAGGACTTTAGACTCTACATCCCTAACCCTCATAAGATGATAGAGACACCCCTTCGAGATCAACCTTTGAGCTCTAATGCAAGAGATAAACCTTCCCTTGGCCACAACATCATGACTCTCCCACTCAAGGATTGGTTTATTTAGGACTTGGAGCTTGACCCTATGGGTTCTACAATCAATAAAAGCATAATATGCATGTAACCAATCCATCCCAAGAATTTTATCAAAATCCACCATATCCAACTAAACAAGATCACAAGGAAAAAAGTTATGCAACATCAAATGGGAAAATTTCTATAGACCTTTCTACCAATAATAGATGGACTAATAGGAATAGACACCTCATGAAACTCACACAACAATTCAAGCTCAACATGACACATTTTGGCAACAAAAGGAGTAACAAAAGAAAGAGTGGCACTTGAGTCTATCTATGCATACACATCAAAATTAATGACTTTTAACATACCCACAATGACATCGGGCACATATTGAACCCTTTGCTTCCCGTAAAGAGCATAGAACCGATTGTGACTTAGGGAACCACCTTGTTGACCTTCTCTCCCCAAAGGAACCGTATTAGCACCTTGTGGACGAACATCTCCATACTTTTTTAGATGATGAGGACAATAAACCTTTGTATGCCCCATGTTACCATAACCAAAATAAGTATTGGTGTCCCTCAAACATGGGCCTCTATGACACTACCACATATTGGGCACATAGCATTTGGCGCCACACCACTATCGCCTTGGATCCTTGGTTAGTCATTGGCAAACTTTCTACTAGGAGCATGAGAAGACCCTTGACCTTGTTGAAACCAAACACTTTTGAGACCTTGGAACATACTATCAAAATGGGCCCTCTTGGCCTTACCACTCCTCTTTTTCCATAACTTCTCCCCCTTCATTAATTCGGCATATGTCATTAGGCGGGACAAATCTATGTCACTAATAAACATAATGGAGTGATACTCCTCACTCACCAAATTGGATACACCCATCACAAATTTGTTCATTATAGACCTTGGATTGGTAATCAAATGTGGAGCATATTTAGAGAGTTGGTTAAACATGAGGCTATACTCTCTCACACTCATTGACGGTTGCTTCAAATTCATGGACTCAATCATTTTAGCCTCCCTAAGCTAAAAAGGGAAGAGCTGATTGAGGAAAGATGCCTTCAACTCCTCCCAAAGCATCACATTGTTTTTCCCTTTCTCTTTCTTCCATTGATTATACCATATTTGAGCCAGCCCATTGAGATAGGAAGCCACCAACTCCACCTTCTCTTCTAATCTCACACCCATAATCAACAACACTTTATACACCTTATCAATAAATTCTTGGGGATCCTCATCCACTCTAGACCCATTGATTTTTAGTGGGTCCAACCTTATAAAGGCCCTTACACTAGATGTCGAAGTCGTAGCATTAAGGGCTTGGGCCCCTTGATTGACTTGATTAGTCATGGCTTGAACTAACAAGGTGAGAACATCCTGGAGCTCTCCATCAGAAGGTTATTCTTCGAGAGTGTAGGCTCTTCTTCCTCTTATGCTAGGCATGATCTAAAAAAGGCAAAGAACATTAGTTAGAGGGGAAACCTTACCTAATTTATATAGCATGACATAGATCAAGAAGAAGGGAAACATTTCCTACAATGTCTCATAGGCTCTTACTCATAGTCATGGTGCACAACATAACGATGAATTACACTCTAATCGACGTGGTATGTTGGATGGAGAGGACTATTAATAAGCTAGTGCATTGATACCAAGTTTTGCATGACCCAAACCTAGGGCCAAGACATGACATGGCAAATGGGGAACCCGAAGGGACCCTAAATAAACCTTTTAGCATATCATTATACATCCTTGGTTGCGGAAGCAATTGTACCACATTAAGAGATAGTTGGAAGGGATAAATGTGTCTAAGGGACATCTTTCATACCATAGAAATATAGAAATTTGATTGCATAACGTTAATACATCATAATGTTCAAACAACACCTCTAATATGTAGATGGGAGTAGGGGCCAAGACAATCTTCGGGCTCACCCTCAGAGTCATTAGTGTTCAACACTAAAAGAGTCTATACATAACATAAAATCAGGAGAAATACACCCTCAGAGTTGAGGATTCATCAAGCTTTATTTGAAAGTCGTACTAGCCACATGAAGGATGAAAATAATCAAGTGAAACTTCGATTCCTACATGGTAACATCATGCAGGCATAGAGTATGCGTTAGTACTTTTGAATATACTAAGTATGTAGGATATAATGCAACAAGGGATAAGTGACAATTGAAATGCATAAATTGACAGTGAATGAACATAATAGCAATATGACTTGCATGAATGATGCTTTAAGTAATACATGCTTATATAAAACATAATACATGTGTAGGAAGAGATCATCTTCATATACCAGGCCACTTAGTACTTGGAATCCAAGGTAAACCACCCCTTAGAGTGTGTTTGAGGTGTCAACCCCTCAACTTGGTTAATGGGTTTGCCACCCCCCATCTAGGTGTTTGATGTATCAACCCCTCAACTTGGTTAATGGGATCACCACCTCCCATCAAGGTGTTTGAGGTACCAACCCTTTAAATTGGTTTATGGGTTTGCCACCACTCATCAAGGAGTTTGAGGTACCGACCCTCAACTTGGTTATAGTCAACTTGCAACATTAAAAATACCTTTTATAAAATCAAACACACATATATACGTTGCTTTAACCATCATAGTCTCATTCAAGTCATTAGTCATGCAATGGATCATCAATAGCTCAAGAACCCTAAACCAGACATTTTATCAAACACTTGGTGGGTGTATAATGCTAGTATAAAATCATGCAATTAAAGAATGAAATCATATAAGAAAACATGATGTAAATCAACCCACCAACACTTGGTAATACCACCTTGCAAAATACATTGAAATCTCTCATCAAAACTCATCATAGATCTTGGATTCATGGCTCAAAACAAGCATGAAAAGTCATACTTCTACAAAACCCCAACATATTTCATGGTCCAATTTATAAAATAGAAGACCCATAGGTAAATCAACTTAGAAACATGTAATTTAGGTAAAAAGGAAGCTTTGGAACCACGGGTGGAAGGACCCAATGGTTGAAACCCACATACCTCAATTTTGGAGATTTTCTTGATGAAGAATGAGATGAGAACTTTGAGCTTGATTGAATTCTTTAAGATCTGAAATGAGTTTGGGACCCTTGATTTTAGTGAAATATTTGTCTAAGTTTTTGAGGAGGTTTTCGAGAATGTCTTATATGATATGATATTGAAATATGACTAAATATAGGTGTTTTTATGTATGGGAAGACTTAGGCCCCAGACCCAAGGGCCTTGGACAAAATTAGGAAAAACTGGCAACAAATACATAGGTCCGCATTTGGTTCGTGATGCGGACCTAATGCACAGGACAAATTTATATAGCTTTTGCAACAGGTCTGAGTCGCAAAACTATCGCGAATAGCTACTGGAATTCAAAAATTTGTGAAAATCAAATTTTGCTATGGGTCTTCTAAAATTTGGGTTATACCCATATCCCACACAATTTTCCCCCTAAAGAAATATGAAGTCAGATTTTTTATATCAACCACAAATTTTGAGATATATGAAAATTATGATTATGGTCATTTCTGTGGCACATTTTTGGGCATATTTATAGGTCATTTCAATGGTAGTATAGGCATGGCACCCCCCACCAAGGTGGTTGAGGCATGTCACCCCCTCAACAAGGTGATTGGGCATGTCATCTCCAAACAAGGTGTGGTCAACTTGCAACACTTTAGATACTTTTCATGAATTCAATGCATATATATAATCCCTTAATCATCATAAAGTCACTTTCCTCATAAAACCATGAAATAGACCATCAATCACTTGAGAATCCTTGTCAAGATATTTTATCAAACACTTGATTGGTGTGTAATACTAGTTCAAAATCATGTAATTCAAGAGTGAAATAATGTGAGAAAACTCAATGTAAATCAACTCGTCAACACATAGTAAAACCCTCATCACTATAGGAATATATCAATATATCATCAATAAAAACCACCACAAACAAGTAAAGGTAGGGTTTAAAGACCCTATTCATAAGATCCATAAATATAACTAGTTCATTAGTCAATCTAAAGGACATAACCACAAACTCAAAGTGCCCATACCTAGTTTGGTATGCCATCTTGGGAATGTCACATTCCCTCACTTTCACTTGGTGATACTCAGTTGATCAAAAATGTCATCAATACTTGGGAGAGGGTACTTGTTCTGTATGATGACTCTATTGAATTGTCGGTAATGAATGCGAATTCTATGGGACCATCTTTTTCTTCACAAACAATACCGGTGCACACCAAGGTGACTTACTAGGCCTTATAAAACCTTTCTCCAGCAAATCCATCAATTTCTCCTTTAACTCCTTCAACTCAGCTAGGGCCATATAGTAAGTAATAATAGAAATAGTTTGAGTATCGAGAAGGTGGTCTATACCAAAGTTTATTTCTTGGAGGAACACCAGAAAGCTCATTGGGTAAGATATCAAGAAACTCATTAACCATCGGAACTGATTAACCACCAGAACTTACTCTATAGGATGGACTTTAGAATCATCCTTACAGGATGATAGAGGCAACCCTTAGAAATCAGCTTTTTGACTTTAAGTTAAGAAATGAATCTACGCTTGACCACTATATCAAAAATTTCCCACTCAAGGACGGGTACATTAGAGAATTGGAATTTCACCCTATGGGTTCTACAATCAATAGAAGCATAATATGCATGCAACCAATCCATCACAAGAATGACATCAAAGTCTATCATATCTAATTCAACAAAATCACAAGGCAAGATTTTATGCAAAATGAACACAGGATAATTTGTATAGACTGTTTTAGTAACGATCGACTCTGAATGGGGGTAGACATATCATAAGGTCCATATAACAATTCAGGACAAACATGATGCTTTTTGCCAATAAAAAGAGTAATAAAATAAAGAGTGTCACCCGATCTATCAATACATATTTATCAAAATCCAAAACGTTTAACATATCAATGACATCATCGAGCACCTCATCTACCCTTTGCCTCCCTTCAATAGCATAGAATCTATTTTTCCTTGGAGTACCCCCTTATTGGCCTCCTCTCCCTCTGTGACCTATATTTGCACATTGGCCTTGTGGACGACTATCTCTTCCTTTGTTGTGAGTACAAGGACGATCAATCACCTTATGACCCACTTCTACACAACCATAGAAAGTATTAGAGTTCTTCAATCACGAGCCATTATGGGTCCTATTAGGAGTACTGAAGGACCCTTGGCCTTGGAACTTGTGGCCTTGAGAAAACCTACCACATTTGGAGTTTTGGAATCCACCTTAAAAATGAGCCTTCTTGGACTTACCACTTCTTCTCTTTCAAAGTTTTTCCCCCCTAGTTTTTCAGCATACATCATGAGGCAGGACAAATCCATATCACCTATTAGCATGGTGGTGTGACACTCTTCATTAATTAAGTCTAATACACCCAACATAAATTTGTTCATACTAGACCTTGACTGGGCAACCAATTATGGGGCATACTTGGAGAGTTGGTTGAAATTGAGGGCATACTCCCTCATACTCATGTCACCTCTCTTAAGGTTTATAAACTCCATCATTTTAGCATCTCTTATCTCAATGGGAAAGAACTGATTGAGGAATGCAGCTTTGAACTCCTCCCAAGGAACAACATCATCATCTTTTCTCTCCAAGCTCCATTGAGTAAACAAAATTTGAGCCACTCCTTTGAGTTAGTACACCATCAACTCCATATTTTCCTCCAAATTAACCCCAATTATGGACAACACCTTATACACCTCATCGATGAATTCATTGGGATCCTCATCCACCTTGGACTCATAGAACCACAACAAATTCATCCTAGTAAAATTCCTCACCCTTGAGGATGGAGTGGGAGCATGATGGGGTTGGACCTTTTAGTGAATTTGGTTGGTCAAAGCATGAGCCAACATTGTAATAGCATCTCCGAACTCATCTTGGGCCTTCCCTCCACCTTGAAAAAGTTGAGCGGAGGGAGGAGTTTATTGCTCCTCGAGTGTATGCGCTCTTCTTAGCCTCCCTCTTGGAATTGATATGATCTAAAAGAGCATAGAACATACATTAGGGGAAAAAGCCTTACACTTATATCTAAAGCATGATATATACGATGAAGAAGTGAAATATTTCCTAAAAACACCTCATAGCTTTCCATTCATCATTATGGCACACTTCATAATAATGAATAAGACTAAAATCGATGCGATATGTTGGATTCCAAGGACCACTAACAACCTAGTACTCTGATACCAAGTTTGTCATGACCCTAGCCTAGGGCCTAAACGTAACACGGTGAATGGGGGACCCGAATGAACCCCAAACAAGCCTCTTAGCATATCAAGCACACATCCTTAGTCATGCAAGAAAAATAACAACAACAAGAGATATAAATAAGGAAAAAGGCACTAAGGGAAGTCTTTGATAATAATAAAATACTCAAGAGTGAATCTCATAGCATAGGTACATCAATTGTTCTAACAACACCTCTAACATAGATTGTAGTAGGAGCCAAGACATTTTTGGGGCTCACCCTCATAGTATCAAGTGTTCAACATAAAGAGACATAAAATAGTAAGAGTAGCTTAGCTAGTGTCACCGGACTCGAGGACTCACCAAAGATTTTCTTCAAAAGTGCCAAAACTAGCCAGGTGGAGGATGATCAAGAGGTGCTATTGTTCCTACATGGTAACATTATGTTGGCATAGAGTGTGCATTAGTACACTAAATCCAACAAGACATAAGCCAACATAGTCAAAATTAATATTCATAAGTAATTGTTAGGTATAATATCAATATGGCCTGCATGATCAATGCTTGAGGTAAAACATGCTTGTAAATCATATAACTTGAAAATATAGATTACATGTGTGAGAAGAGACCATAATCATAGACTAAGCAACTACTACATGGAATCCAAGGCATGTCACCCTTTTTAAGGTGATTGAGGTATCCACCCCTCAATAAGGTGGTACGAGCATATCACCCCCTGACAAGTTGGTCGAGGTATCTACCCCTCAACATGGTGGTATGGGCATGTCATCCCCCTATAAGGTGGTCGAGGTATCTAACCCTCAACATGGTAGTATGAGCATCTCACCCCCCAATAATGTGGTCGAGTTATCCACCCCTCAAGATTGTAGTATGGTCATGTGATCCCCCAACAAGGTGGTTGAGGCATGTCATTGAAACGACCCATAAAATTCCCCCCAAAAATGTGCCTCAAAAGTGCCCAGAATCATAAATCAACATATCTCAAAATCTGTGTGCACTATCACAAATCTGACTTCATATTCTCGATCAGAGAGTCAAATTTAGTGGGGGATGGGTCTAACCCCAGAGCAAACAAATCGGAAATTTATTTTCTAAAAATTTTCATTACCAGAATTGATCCATGACAGTGTTGCGACACGTAGCTGTCGTGGACCTATGTAAATCTTGCCTTCGCAATAGCTCTGCATCGCAGACTAGATGCGGACCTCTGTATTTTGTTGCCAGTGATTTTTATCTTGGTTCAAGGCTTTTGGATCTTGGGCCCAAGTCTTCCCATGAATAAAACTACCTATACTTCACCATATTTCACCTTCATATCATGTAAGACATTCCCCAATACTCACTCAAATACTTAGACAAATATTCCACCCTAAATTTAAGTCCAAAAATTCAATCCAGATCTTAAGGTTTTTATTCAAACTTCAAGTCTCCATTTCAAATCATCTTCGAGAAATTTTCCAAAGCTATGGTATGTGGGTTTCAAAAATTAGGTCCTTTTAGCCATGGTTCCCAAGCTTCGTTTTTACCTAAATTGCATGATTTAAAGTTGATTTACTTATGGGTCTTACTTATTATGAATTTTACTGAACACTATGTAGGGGTTTCATGAAATTATGATTATTTTAGCTTGTTTTGAGGTATGAATTAAGATCTATTGTGAACTTTGATGAAGGATTTAGATGTATATTGTTTGAGAGAGTTACCAAATATATACTAATGGTTTTACACTGAATTTTCTAGCATGATGTCACTCTTTAATTGCATGATTTTACACTAGCACTACACATTTGCCAAGTGTTTGATTAAATGTTTAGTTATGATTTCTAGAGGAATTGAAGATCCAATGCATGTCTTATGAGTTGAACGACTTTATGATGATGAAAGGAATATATTTATATGATCTTATCTCTATAGTGTTAGGAATTGACCAAGCCTCACTTGGGGGATTATAGGCCTGGATAACCATGTTGAGAGGTTTGTACCTCGATCGCCTTGCTTGGGAGGTGGTAGCCCTATACAATGAGGTCGAGAGGTTTATAACTTGATAACTATGTTGAGGAGTTTGTACCTCATCAACTATGTTGAGGGGTTTGTATATCATTCAACTCTCGAGGGAGGTGGTAGTCCTTCAATATTCGCTATTAATGGTCTCTTCTTACACATGTATATGTTCTATATAAGTATGATTTACTTCAAGCATCTTTCATGTATGCGATATTGTTATATGTTACTCATTGCCTATGCTTATGTATTTCAATTATATTGCTTATCTCTTGTTGCATTGCATCCTATATACTTAGTACATTCAAACATACTAATGTATACTCTATACCTACATACTGTCACCATGTAAGAACCAGATCCCATCTTGAGCATCTTCCTCGATGTTGCTAGTACAAATTCTCTCAAGCTAGTTAGTGAGTCCTCCATTCTGGGGACAATGTCTATAATCTCATGCAATGTACAAAGACTATCTTCCTTTTACATATGTATTGACTATGAGGGTGAGCCTAGTTGCTTGTCTTGGCCCCCGCTCTTATCTATGTAGTAGAGGTATTGTTGGATATATTATGTATTGAGCCTTGACTCTCTTGTTTTGATGCTTTTGTTATGAAAGTATCACTTTAGTCCTTTTTCCCCTTATTTCTACTCTTATTATGTTGTTTAATTGCTTCCTTGACCAAAGATATGTAATGATATGTTAAGAGGCTTATTTGTGGTCCCTTCGGGTTCCCCATTCTCCTTGTCACATCTAGGTCCTAGACTTGGTCATGACAAACTTGATATTATAGCACTAGTTTGTTAATGGTCCTTGGCATCCAACACACTATATCGATTAGAGTCTTGTTCATGGATGTGTTGTGGACCATAACTATAAGCAAGAGGTTATGAGGTGGTTTAGGAAATGTTTCCCTTCTTCATGTTCTAAGTCATGTTGTAGAGTTAACGTAAGATATCACTACTAAAGATTGTTCTTTGCTATGCTAGATCATGCCTAACACAATGGGAAGGAGAACTTATATCCCCAGGAACAACTGGCTCATAGTAAGCTCCAGGATGCTCTCACTATGCTAGCACAAGTTATGGCCAATCAATTCAACCAAGGGGACCAAGCCCCTCATGCTCCTATACTGGCATCTCAGGTGATAGATTTTATGAGGATGAAACCATCAGAATTCTATGGGTCTAAGGTAATTGAGGACCCTCAAGTGTTCTTTAATGAGGTGTATAAGGTATTTGCTATCATGAGTGTTAGACCAGAAGGGAAAGCAGAGTTGGCAGCCTACCAACTCAAAGGGGTAGCACAAATATGGTTTAATCAAAGGAAGAAGGAGAAGGAATCAATAATGTAGTGCTTTGGTATGAGTTCAAGGTAGCTTTTCTTAATCGGTTCTTCCTTCTTGAGCTTAGGGAGACCAAGATAGTGAGTTTATGAAGTTGATACAAGGTCCTATAAGTATGATGAAATACTCCCTCAAGTTTAATCAACTCTCTAAATATGCTCCCTACTTGGTTGCCAACCCAAGGTGTAGAATGAACAAGTTCATGATGGGTGTATTCAATTTGGTGAGTGAGGAATGCTGGTCAGCTATGTTTATTAGTGAAATAGATTTATCCTATTTGATGATGTATTTCAAACAAATGGAAGAGGAAAAGTTGAGGAAGAGGAGTAATGAGACAAAAGGGCTTTTTTTGAGGGAAATTTCCAAAGTCGAAAGGGTGACCAATTCCATCAAGGCCAAGGGTCTTCTCATACATCTAATCATGGGTTTGGCAATGACTTCCCAAGGTCCCAAGTTGTTGTTGGTGTAGTTCCTAATAATGTGTGTGCAATATGTGGTAGGGCTCATGAGGGTCCATGTTTGAGAGACAATAATGCATGTTATAGATGTGGGGAAGTGAGTCACAAAAGGATTGATTGTCCTCGTAACTGCAACAAGTGTAAGGAGGTTTGTCCACAAGGTACGAATGTTGTTTCTTTGGGGAGAGGTGGCCAACAAGCTGGTTTCCCAAGGCACAATTAGTTCTATTCAGTCCAAGTGAGGTAAGGGGTTGAGGAAGTTCCTGATATCATCATTGGTATGTTAAAAGTCTTTGGTTTTAATGTGTATGGATTGATTGATATGGATGCCACTCTTTCTTTTGTTATCCCTTGTGTTGCCAAAAAGTTTCATATTGAGCCGAAGTCGTTATACGAGTCTTATGAGGTGTCTACTCCTATTGGTGCATCTAATGTTTCTAGAAAGGTTTATATAAATTTTCCCATTTGCATTTTGCAAAGTTTTTGCCTTGTCATTTTGTTGAGTTAGAAATGGTGGACTTTGATGTCATACTTGGGATTGATTAGTTGCATGCATATTATTCCTATATTGATTGTAGAACCCGTAGGTTCAAATTCCCAATCCCAAATCATTCTTGAGTGGGAAAGTCATTATGTGGTGGTTAATGGTAGGTTCATGTCATGCATTAAAGCCTATAAGTTGATATCTAAGAGGTGTCTTTATCATCTTGTGAGGGTAAGGGTTGTAGAGTTCAAGGTCCTTAAAGAGTCTATTTTGATTGAAAATGAGTTCCTTGATATCTTTCCAAATGAACTTCTCGGTGTTCCTCACGAAAGGGAAATAGATTTTTGTATAGACCTCCTTCACGATACTCAACCCATTTCTATTCCCCCTTACCATATGGCTCTGACGGAGTTAAATGAATTTCAGGAGCAATTGTGGGATTTTTTGGAGAAGGGTTTTGTTAGGCCTAGCCAATCACCTTGGGGGCACCAGTGTTTTTTGTGAAGAAGGATGGATCCGTTAGAATGTGTATTCCCTATCTGTAACTTAATAGGGTTACCATAAAAAACATATATCCCCTTCTAAGGATTGAGGATTTGTTTGACTAATTGCAAGGGGATAGTTAATTCTCTAAGAATGATCTTTAGTCTGAGTACTATCAAGTGAAGATGAGGGAGAGTGACATTCCCAAGATGACCTTTCAGACTTGTTATGGGCATTATGATTTTGTTGTGATGCCTTTTGGGTTTACCAATGCACCGGCCATCTTCATGGATATTATGGTTAGGGTCTTTAAACCCTACCTTGATTTATTTTTTGTGGTCATCATTGCTGATAATTTGATCTATTCACATAGTGAGGAGTAGCATATGAGTTATTTGAGGGTAGTGCTTGAAAGATTGAGGGAAGAGAACTTGTATGCCAAGTATGAAAAATGTGAATTTTGGTTAAAAGAGGTTGCCTTCCTAGGTCATGTGGTGTCGAGGGACGGTATTAAGGTGGATCCTAAAAAGACAAAAGTGATTAGAAATTGGCCTAGACTATTGACTCCATCGGATATTAGGAACTTCTTGGGCAAGCAAGTTACTATCGAAGGTTTCTGAGCGGGTTCTCTTCTATTGCTTCTCCTTTGATCAAGTTGATTCAAAACAAAGTCAAATTTGTGCAGACCGAGAAGTATGAAAAGAGTTTCCAATCATTGAAAGATAAGCTTGTGTCCATTCTTATATTATCAGTACCAGAAGGGCTAAAGGGGTTTGTCGTGTATTATGATGTTTCTAGAGTTGGTTTAGGTTGTTTTCTAATGCAAAATGGTAACATTATGGCCTACGGTTCTAAACAACTTAAAGTACATGAAAGGAATTATCCTACACTTTATCTTAAACTAGCCGCCATGGTATTTGCATTAAAGATGTGGCATCATTATTTGTATAGGTGTACGTTGATGTGTTCAACGATCATAAGAGTCTCCAATATGTCTTCACTCAAAAAGATCCTAAATTAAGTCAAAGAATGTGGTTAGAACTTCTTAAGAACTGTGATATGAGTGTGCATTAACATCTCAATAAGGCTAATATGGTGGTCGATGCTCTGAGTAGGGTCTCCACAGATATCCTAGCATATGTTGACAATGGTGGAAAATAGGTTTCTAGGGAAGTACATTGTTTGGCTATATCAGGAGTTAGGTTGGAAGAGGTTGATAATGTTGTTATTGTTGATGATGATAGTTCAAAATCTTCATTAGTTCAGGAGGTCAAAAGCTAAGCTAGATCTTGACCCCGCTTTATTGGAATTAAAGGCATTGGTAAAAGATTTTACGGTTAAGGTTTTCTCCCATGGTGGAGATGGTACCCTTCGATACCAAGGAAGGTTGTGTGTGCCTTGTGTTGATAGCTTGACAGAAAAGATTCTTGATGAGGCTCATGGTTCTTACTATGCTATGTAACACCCCA
The DNA here is from genome assembly GCA_025642045.1 of Solanum sejunctum. Lineage (NCBI taxonomy): Eukaryota > Viridiplantae > Streptophyta > Magnoliopsida > Solanales > Solanaceae > Solanum > Solanum sejunctum. The sequence continues at coordinate 74,954 of JAOTQJ010153513.1, forward strand.
CATTTTACATGTACTAATGCTAAATAAATAAATCATGTTATACTTTGGTCAAATTAGAGTCAATTCTTGAAAGTGCTTGAATCTCATTTTAACGGGCAATATGTGTGTATAAATGCTTAAGAGGGTTGAGGGTGTATATGTGTTGGTTTTAAATTGAGGATATATTAGCGTTATGCTAAGTATAATGATTGAGGTCATTTTATGACTTAATAATCTAGTAGGTTAGTCACCTACTTTCTTAGATTAAAATTGATAGC
>JAOTQJ010153514.1:1500-30708 GCA_025642045.1 Solanum sejunctum
TCATGAGAAGTGTCGATTGTGTTGATATGATGAAAAGTGTCTATTGTGTTGATGTCATGAGAATTGTCTCCTATGTTATGAGTTGACCATAGCCAATTGAGGGGTGATGCCTCAATACCCTAGATGGGGGTCGTAAGCCATTAACTTGTTAAGGGGTTGGTGACTCAATCATACCGAATGGGGGCGGTATGCCATCAACCAAATGAGGGGTTGGTACCTCAATCATCTTGGATGGGGGAGGTATGCCATCAACTAATTGAGAGTTTTGTACCTTAATTATCTCTGATAGGGGCGGTAAGCCATCAACCAATTGAGGGGTTGGTACCTCAATCACTTCTAAGGGGTAGTCTACCTTTGATTCCAATTACTAAGTTGCTTGGTCTATGATGATGGTCTATTGCTACACTTGTAATATGTTCTATATACAAGCATGTTTACTTTAGGTATCGTTCAAGCATGCCATAATGTTATATGATCATCTATTGCCTAATTATGCAATTTGACTATGTTGCCTATCTATTGTTGCATTGCACCCTACATACTTAGTACACTTAAATGTAAGAATGCATACTCGATGTCTATATGATATTACCATATAAGAACCAGAGCTGCGACTGATTCTCCTCCACATGGTTAGACCAATTCATCAAGTTATCTTCGGGTGAGTCCTCATGTCTAGGGACAATATTATATTCTCTAATGCTTATGTTACAACCATATCTTGTACATTTGGATTACCTACTGTCTTTATTATGAAGGTGATCCTAATTGTTTCTCTTGGTCCCCACTAAGTCCTATGTTTAGAGGTGTTATTGGAGAAGTATGTAATAATGCTATAATCTTAACTCTCTTGATGTTTTATGAAATTAAGGTTTTTCCTTAGTCCCTATGCCTTTAGTTCCATTCTCCTATTGTGCTTAATTTGTTTTGCGACCAAGGATGTGTAATGATATGTTATGCGGATTGCTTGGGGTTCCTTCAGGTTTTCCATGTGCTTTGTCACATCTAGGCCCTAGTTTGGGTCGTGACACCCAGTGTAGTGCCAAAACCAAGTACACAGCCCCTGTGAGATGGTACGGCCTATGTGGCCACTCGTATGGCTTTTAGAGTGAAAATTTTTGAAGTATGGAATCACCATCTGGTAACACAGTCATGAGAGATTTTCTAAGAGGAGGAGTACGGGCAGTGTCACGATCCATGTGACACTACATGGCCTGTGTGGCCTCCTATGAGGGTGAGTACATTGAAAATTCTAAGTATGAGATTACCAATTCAATTCTTCATCAAGTTAATTTTTCTAAGTGTTGGTTCACAGGCGAGTATACAATCAGTGTAGTGCCTCACAATGGCATTAAGGTGCTAAATTTTTCAACATGTTTCATTAATGGCGTTTGCGTAAAAATAGTTTATGGGAATGGTCTTTTATGACTTCCTATGCTACCTAAAGAATTCCTAGTGAACTAAAACTTAGTCCTATCATTCAAATTTATTCCTCATATTTGAAAACTCTTTCAAGTCTCTCTGAAAGAATTTTTTGGGTTTTAGGCTTCGGGATCAAGGAATGACTCTTTCCTCACCAAATTTCTTCTTTAAGCTTCTTCCTAATAAAGGTATGTGGATTTTGATTCTTGGTCCCTTTCAACCAACAAGATCTGAATTCTTTTCAAGTGATTTTCATGGAATTTAGCTTACTTTGAAGATGGATTTTCAACATTATGATTCGTTAAATTGAATTGATGCACGGGCTATGTTTATTATTTGATTTTAAGGTGAATTATGCCCTAATATGATGAAATGCATTAAAGATATGAAATTAAGAAAGCACATGTCCCCTTTAAAGTTTGATTTGTGCATGGGCAACCTATATTATGATTTAAATGTGAATTTTACTTATTCCCTAATTGGATTTCATAATGTATTGTTGATTTAAGTTTGAATCTATGTTACCCATGCTATTCTCATCTCATTCATAGCATTGTCATTCATCAGCATTGGATTGATGAAGTTATAGGTGGGTTAAGTTTACATATGTTTTTTTGAAAATGATTTCATTGAGTTGAGCTCACATATTAGTTATGACAAGAATGTGATCACATAAATGTATATTGTTATTAGGTCTTTGAGCATATTGGGTGCTTACACCATATAGTCACGAGCATGAGCTATTCTTATGTATGAGAAACATGATATTGAACTATGGTTTGGCGTTTTGGTCGGAGTATGAATGATTATAAAATACATTTGGCTTTTAAGCTTAAATGTGCATTGAAGTGATTTGAAATGACTTGAAATGACTATTGCCTCTTTTGAAAGCATGTATATGTATAAGTATTCTCATGGAATTTATTGACTTAAGACTGATAGATTGGGGGCATCAGGGCTATCTCTATGGGTCCTTTCCCTTTCCTTGAACTATGTGCCATCATAGGAATGGCAACCATCACCAAAATGACCAGGTCATGAGGGATGGTTATTCATTTATTAATGTGCTATGATATTGTAAAATCCTTTTGAAATGATTGAGTCATAAAAAAGGTTTCCATCCACCAAATGAGTGTTTTTATAGTGTAGATTACCCTTGGCAAGTAATCCTCTCCTACCGATGTAGGGTCTTTATCAAACTAACTCATGTAATAGGTCAAATGAGTTTGATTTTTCCAGTTATAGTCCATCCCTACTATATATTAGCATTTGTGCATTTCAAGCATCATTGGTTTCATAGCATATCATATACTGTATCTCTTACAATCTAACCCCTCCTATATTATGTGTCATTGCCATCTAACATTAAATGCAGGTTTGGTAAGTCATATGCATTACATGATCACATACGTAGTACATTTAGATGTACTAATGCATATTTTTACCTATATTATCTAACCATGTAGGGACTGAGGACTATGCTCATCCACCGTATGATGTTTGGCTTGGATCTTGAGATTTACTTGTTGTGGTGAGTTCTATCTTCCAAGGATAAACTACCATTACTTAACCTATGGTACTTTATTTATGTTATTTACTTTGAGGGTGAGCCTCGGGTGTGTCTTGACCCCCATCCTATCTTATGAATAGAGGTATTGTTGGATATCTTGTAAACTCCTTTATGACTATATTCCAAATGTTATAATTGGAGGGATTGTTTATGTCTTTGGAAACCTATTGATTATCATTATATGAATCGATTATAAGCTTTATCATATCATTACATGTATGATGTGCAAGATCCTAAGTCCCAAATTACTCCTATAGAGTGAGTCATATTTACCAACACCTTAGTATTTATGTGCTATGTGCTTTTTGAATTCATATTACTCTTATTCCCTATGACATCCCCATAGCGTGAGTCCTATTCTCCTATGCCTTGGAATTGTGTGTGTACTATTCATTTACACTTTTGAACATCTGATGTGAATATGGATACTATGAGGCATTTTTGGGAACTCTCGGGTTTTTGTTCACCATGTCATTCCTAGAGCTTAGGTCCTGGTCATGACAAGTTTGGTGTCAGAGAAATATGTTTTTAAATTATCCTTGGAGTCTAACATACCATGTTGAGTAGAGTCCTATTCATAGGTGTGAAGTGCACCATGCCTATGAGTGGGAGGCTATGATGATATTCTAGGAATTGTTTCACTTCTTGATATCTTATGTCATGCTATGAGTTATATTATTAATTTCCTTATCTTGATGGTGTTATTTCTCCATTGTAGAAAATTCCTAAAGGAAGAGCTCCCTTACCAAAACTTGCCTAGCAAATGAGGGCCAAACAACACAAAGGGCTACGGAAGAGCCTATCTCTAATGGTGAATTCCATACGGACTTTGCGATGATTCCCTAGGGAATGACTTCTCAGAGTAGGTAGGGTAATCTTTCTTGGGACCTTACCCCCACTTCCTGGTAAGGCATTTCATCTGAATGAATCCTCAAGGGCTGAGGAGGATGCTCAAAAGTCCATTGATGAGCCTACTAAGGTGTTAATTATTATGGGTGTCACTTCTAGCTGAGTTACTTGCTTAATAGTTGAAAAATGTGGCTCAATTATGGTACACCCAATAGTATATGGAGAGGGTTTATGCTAATATTGTAAATTGAGAGAAATTCAAGTTTTCCCTTCTGGATCGTTTCTTTCCACTTGATCTTAGGGAATCCAAGATGATCAAGTTTATCAATATCAACAAAGGTGGTATGAGTATGAGGGAGTATGCCATCAAGTTCACTAAGCTCTCTATGTATGCTCCTACACTAGTGGTTGACCCTTGTGCAAGAATGCACAAATTCATATATGGTATCTCTAATTTGGTCATGAAGGAATGCCATATGGCCATGCCTATTCGAGATATGGACATGTCCAGGCTCATGGTATATGCAAAACAAATTGAAGGGGAAAAACTCAAGGAGATAGTGCATGATACTAAGAGGGCTCATTATAATGGTAGGTTCTCTAACTCAAAAGGTGGTGATTTTGGTCGGTTCCAACATGGTCAAGGTTCTAATGCTAAGATTGCTAATGTTAGAGTACCTCTTCCTAAAGAGTCAATTGATGGTGGACCATTGTTTTCTCGATGTGACAAGTGTGGAAAAAATCACTTGTGTGCTTATTGGAAGGAATTGGGTGCCTGCTATAAGTGTTATGATAAGAACGAAAAGGTTGCTAATTGTCCTAACAATGCTCAGAGAGGTCAATGTCAGGTGGCCCAACGTGTATGAGGCCAGTAAAAAGCTCCATAAGGTGTTTCCCTAAAGAATAATAGGTTTTATGCTCTTTGTGCTCGTTAGGAAGTTAAGGATGCTCCGGATGTTGTGATTGGAATGTTAAAAGTCTTTGATTTGCTTATGCTTTACTTTATTCAGGTGAAGATTTGTCTTTCGTGACTCTTCTATTGGTTGTTAAATTTTTTTATGAGTCTCAAAATTTTGATAGACCCCTTTTCAGCTTATACCCTTGTGGGTGAATCTATTGTTGGTCATAGAGTTTATCGGGGATGTCCTATTTCTATATTGCATAAAGTCTTTACGTGTGACTTTGTAGAACTCAACATATTTGATTTTGATGTTATTCTCAAAAGAATTGGTTGCATGCATCATATACATCTATAGATTGTAGAACCCGTACAGTCAAGTTCCAACTTTCGAATGAGCCCGCACTTGAATGGAAGGGTAGTGACTCTACTATTAAGGGTCTTTAGTTCCTACCTTAAGGCATGAAAGATTATCTTCAAGGGGTGTATTTATGATATTATAGGGTCAAGGATGTGGAGTATGAGTTACCTACTCTTGAATTGGTCTCGGTAGTGAATGAGTTTCTGGATGTGTTCCCCGAAGATTTGCCTAGTATTCCTCCTAAAAGGGAAATAGACTTTGGCATAGATCTTCTCCAGGACACTCAACCTATCTCTATTCCTCCTTATCATATAGTACTGGCTAAGTTGAAGGAGTTAAAGGACTAGTTGTAGGATTTGTTGGAGAAAGGCTTTATTAGGCTATGTATATCACCATGGGGTGCTTCGGTGTTATTTGAAAGAAATAAAGATGGATAATATTGGATGTACATTGATTATATGCAATTGAATAAGGTCACCATCAAAAACAAGTATCTGTTGCCTCGAATCGATGACTTGTTTGATCAATTTCAAGGGGATACCCATTTCTTAAAAATGACCTACATTATGGTTATCATCAATTGAAGGTTAGGGAGTGTAATATTCCCAAGATGACTTTTCAGACTAGGTATGGGCACTTTGAATTTGTGGTGATGTCATTTAATTTAACTCATGCTCTGGCCGTGTTTATGGATCTTATGAATTAGGTGTTCAAGCCTTTCCTCTATAATATCATGGTTGTCTTTATTGATGATATTCTTATTTATTCATGAAGTGAGAGAGAACATATGGATCATTTGAGTTTTTTTCTTCAAACCTTGAGAGAGAAGAAGTTGTATGCTAAGTTTAGCAAATGTGAGTTTTGGTTGGGTGAGGTAGCTTTTCTAGGTCATGTGGTGCCCGGTGAAGGTATTAAAGTTGACCCAAAGAAGACTAAGTCATAAAGAATTCGCCTAGGCCATTGACTCCTTTGGATATTTGGAGTTTTCTGGGTTGATTGGATATTATAGTAAGTTTGTTGAAAGGTACTCATCTACTGCATCTTTGTTTACCTAGCTGATCTAAAAGAAGATGAAGTTTGTGTGGTCAGACGATTGTGAGAAAGGTTTTCAAACTTTGAAGGATCGGCTAATATCGACTTCTAGTTTGACTTTACCAAATGACTTTGATAGGTTTGTGGCATATCATCATGCTTCTTAAATTGGTTTGGGTTGTGTACTTATGAAACCTTGTAAAGTGATAGCTTAAAGGAAATTAAATGTGCATGAGCATGATTACCCGACTTATGACCTTGAGTTAGTGATGGTGGTATTTTCCTTGACAATTTGGAGACCTTAATTATATGTGGTGCATATTGATGTTTCCATTGATTGCAAGAGTTTCCCATATATGTTCACTCAAAGGGGTCTTAACATGAGGCAAACAAGGTGGTTGGAATTCCTAAAGAACTATGACATCAGTGTACAACATCATCCCTGCAAGGCAAATGTTGTAGCCTATGCTCTTAATAGGCTAGCTACGAGAAGTATGGCTCATGTCTAGGAGGAGAAGAGGGAGTTGGCAAAAAATGTTCATCATTTGGCTAGGCTAAGTGTCAGGTTTGCCCACTCTAGTGATGGTAGTATTCATGTTTAAAATAGGGTTGAATCCTCAATGGTTGTTGATGTAAAGGCTAACCAAGATCTAGATCCATCATTGGTTGAATTGATGAAATTAGTTACCAAAAGAAAAATAGAGGTATTATCCCAAGGGGGAGATGGTGTGCTTTGATATCAAGATCGGTTATGTGTTCCGGATGTGGATGATCATAGAAGGGTAATCGTGACTGAGGTCCATAACTCTCATTATTCTATTTATCTAGGATCTACCATGATGTATTGTGATTTGATGGAGGTGTATTGGTGGCATGGTATAAAGAAGGATATAGCCAAGATTATATCCAAATGTCTTAATTGTCAAAATATGAAAGTAGAGCACAAAAGGCCCGGTAGTTTGGCTCAAGATATTAAAATTCCTACTTGGAGATGGGAAGATGTGAACATGAATTTTGTGGTTGGTTTGCCTCAAACCTAAAGGCAATTCAACTCTATTTGGGTTATCACTGGTCGAATGACTGTCGACTTATTTCTTACCGGTCAAGACTACTTTTGGTTCCAAAGATTATGCAAAGTTATGCATCTAAGAGTTGGTGAGGTTGTATGATGTGCGTAGGTCTATAATATCCGATTGAGGTACCCAATTCACTTCTTACTTTTGGAGGTCATTTCAAAGAGGATTTAGCACTACGGTGAAGTTAAGCATCGGTTTTCACCCTCAAACCAATGGACAAGCCAAGAGGAAGATTCAGACCTTGGAGGACATGTTGAGGGCTTGTGTATTGAAGTTCAAAGGTAATTGGGATGACCATCTTAAACTCATTGAGTTTGCTTGTAATAATAGCTTTAATGCTAGCATTGGTATGGCACTTTTGAGGCTTTGTATGGTAGGAGATGTAGGTCTCTGATAGGATAGTTTGAGTTGGCAAAGATAGCTTTAATTGGACCAAATTTGGTGTTGGTGGCCATGGAGAAGGTAAAGTTAATTAGAGGGACGTTAAGTTTCATGTCCAACTCGGATGTTAGAAAGGGGGATCTCGAATTTGATGTCGGTGATTGGGTGTATGTGAGGGTATCACCAATGAAGGGTGTGATGCGTTTTGTCAAGAAGGGTAAGCTATGTCCCTGGTATGAAGGTCCTTCAAAAGTTGTTGACCAAATTTGGAGTACGGCTTATAGGTTAGAGTTGCCTCCAGATTTAAGCTCTATTCACCCTATCTTCCATGTGTCTATGTTTAGGAAGTTGGTTAGTGATCCTAGTACTATTGTGCCTTTTGAAGGTGTTAAGGTTGAGGAGAACTTATCTTATGATAAAGTTTCAGCGAAAATTTTGGATAGGCAAGTGAAGTAACTTTGTAACAAGAATGTGGCTTCGGTTAAGCTGTTTTGGAGAAATTAAAATGTGGAGAGTGCTATATGGGAGGTGGAACCAGACATGATAAAATGATATCCCCATCTTTTCCAATCTACTCAAGCCTAAGGTACTAGGTTCTTCCTTTTCCAAGGTGTTCCTAACTCTTCTAATCATGAGTTTTATGACAAGACATGTATATATGTGCATGAAAATAATTTTTATGATATTTTGAATGATTTGAAGACTTTTTAATATGTGTTTTTGAAGACTTTATGATTTTCAAGTAATGATAAATGCATTTTATCTTGTGATTTAAAGTTTCATGTTCTAAGTCAATAATTGTTCGTGCACATTCGAGGACGAATGTTCCCAAGGGGAAAATGATGTAAGAACCAGACATTGTACAATCTCATTGTAGCTTGAAAATTTTGATTTTGGAAAGTTTTGGATGAAAATGACGTTACACGGGAGCCCTCACATTTCGTGTGAGGTCACACGACCTGTGTGGAGCCCTCGTGAAGTGGCCCTTTGACTATAGAGGAGTGTTGGCCCATAAAGATGGAGTTTTAAACTAACACATACCATACATAGACCCTTGAGAGTCCGTGTGACATTTCACGGAGTGTGTGGTGCGTCGTGTGAGGGCCTTGGCTTGAAATTTCACATTTTTGGGACCAGGTGTAGTGGCACGGAAAAGTACATGACTTGTGTGAGGTGGTATGATCCTTGTGGCCACTAGTATGTCTTTCAAAATGTAATTTTACAGTGTAAGGAATCACCGCCTCATAACTGCATCATGGGAAATCTTCTAGGAGATGGGTACGGGTAATGTCACAGCTCGTGTGACACTACATGGCCCATGTGGCCTCCTATGAGGGTGATTGTGTTGAAAATTCTAAGTATGGGATTACGATTTTGGACCCTCAGCAAGTGAATTTTTTAAAGTGTTAGTTCATGGGAAAGTATATGGTCCGTGTAGTGCCTAACTGGTTGTATACCCCTTCCCTGAGATGAAAATATTAAATTTTAAAACTTGTTTCATCGATAACGTTTGCATAAATATGGCTTATTCTGATGGTCTTTTATGATTTCTTATGCTACCTAAAGACTTCCTAATGACCTAAGCTTTATTCCTATCATTCAAATTCTTTCCTCACATTTGAAAACTCTCTCAAGTCTCTCTCTCAAAGAATTTTGTGAGTTTTAAGCTTGGGGATCAATGAAGGACTCTTTCCTCACCAAATTTCATCTTGAATCTTCTTCCTAATCAAGGTATGTGGGTTTTGATTCTTGTTCCCTTTCAACCAAGAAGATCCAAACTCTTTTCAAGTGATTTTCATGGAATTTTAGCTTACTTTGAATATGGGTTTTCAATATTATGATTTATTAAATTCATTTGATGCATGGGCTAAGTTTATTATTCGATTTTAAGGTGAATTAAACCCTAATGTGATGAAATGCATTGAAAATGTGAAATTAAGAAAGTCCATGTCCCCTTTAAAGCTTGATGTATGCATGGGCAACCTATAATATGATTTAAATGTGTATTTTACATATTAGGCAACCTATATTATGATTTAAATGTGAATTTTACTTATTCCTTTACTTGAATTTCATAATGTATTGTTTATTTAAGTTTGAATCTCTATTACCCATGCTATTTTCATCTCTTTCATAGCATTGGCATTCATGAACATTGGATTTATGAAATTATCGATGTGTTAAGCTCACATATGTTTTTATGAAAATGATTTCAGTGAGTTAAGCTCACATATTAGTTAGACAATAATGTCATCATATAAATGTCTATTGGTATTGGATCTTTGAGCATATTGGGTGCTTACACCTTATTCTCATTAGCATGAGCTATTCCTATGCATAAGAAACATGATACTGAATTATAATTTAGCTTTTTAGCCCGCGTACGAATGATTATGAAATTTATTGGACTCTTAAGCCTAAATGTTCATTAAAGTGACTTGAAATAACTGTTGCCTCTATTGAAAGCATGTGTATGTACAAGTTTTCTCGTGGGATGTATTGACTTAGGACCATTGGATTGCGGGCGTCAGGACTATCCCCAGGGGTCCTATCACTTTCCTTGAACTATGTGCCAGCATAAGAATGGTATCCATCACCAAAATGACTATGTTGTAGAGGATGGTTATTCATTTATTGATATGATATAATATGGGAAAATCCTTCTGAAATGACTGGGTAGTAAGGAAGGTGTCCATCCACTGAAATGACTCTGTTGGGAGGTGTGTTGTAGATTAACCTTGGAAAGTAATCTTCTCCTACTAATGTGGGGTCTTCATTGGACTAACTCATGTAATAGCTCGGATGGATTTGATTTGTTGATCGGTTATAGTCCATCCCCACTATATATGAGTATTTGTACATTTCATGCATTATTTGCTTTATGACATATCGTATACTATATCATTTGCTATATAACCCCTCTAATATTATATGCCCTTGCCATCTAACGTTGAATGCAAGTTTGGTAATTTATATGCATTGCATGGTCATATACTTAGTACATTCAAACGTACTAACACATACTTTTGCCTACATGATCAAACAATGTAAGGACTAAGGACTATGCTCATCCATTATACGATGTCTAGCTTAGATCTCAAGATTTACTTATTGTGGTGAGTTGTATCTTTTAAGGACAAACCATCATTCGTCTACCTATGGTGCATTATTTATGTTATTTACTTTGAGGGTGAGCCCAAGGTATAACTTGTACCACATCCTATCTTATGACTAGAGACATTGTTTGACATCTTGTAAACTCTTTTGTGAGACCATATGTTAAGTGTTATGAATGGAGGTTATGTTTATGGCTTTGGCCACCTATTGGTTATCGTTATGTGAATTGGTTATGAGCTTTATGATATGGTTACATATATGATGTGCATGATCCAAAGATTCAAATTTCCCCTATAAAGTGAGTCATACTTAACCGCCCTTAGTATTTATGTGCTACGTGCTTCGTGAATTTATGCTACTCCCATTCCCTATGACATCCCCATAGCATGATCCTTATTCTCCCATCCCTTAGAATTGTGTGTTCAGTATTCATTTACGCTTCCAAATCGATGATGTGAATATGGATACTATGAGGCTTGTTTGGAAACTCTCTAGTTCCCATTCGCCATGTTACTCCTAGACATAGGTCTAGGTCGTGACACCAAGGGCCACCCCTAGGAATCATCCATAGCTCGTGGACCCCTCCACGGCTCATGAAGGTGACCATGTAGTATCACCTTTAGTCAAAACTCCCAAAAACTAGATATTTAGGCATCATCAAGGCCTCCTAAAGTCCGATTCTTTGCATCATCTCCCCCTTGGGAACGTTTGTCCTCAAATGAGAAATGGACTAGCTTGAAAGGTTTGACATGAACATGAAACATTTCAACATGGGCACAATGCATAACTCATTTCTAAAAAACATAAAATCATTAAAACTCATGTCAAAACATCCCTTACATTGTATTTGTTTAGATGTACGCATTTTATGTCATGAAACATAAGAATGAAAGAATTAGGACCATTTAAAATAAGAACATAATACGTTATGCTTGATTATATTGGGAAACAATAGTGATATTGCCTCATCACGTCCATCTCAGCTTCCCATGTAGCACTCTCTTTATGTTGATTCCTCCAAAGCACTTCATTTGAAGCCACATCCTTGTCGCGAAGCTTCTTTACCAGCCTATAAAAAAATTTCAATCAAAACCTCTTCATAAGACAAGTTCTCCTCAACCTCAACATCTTCCAAGGATATAATCGAAGTAGGATCACCAATCAACTTCCTAAACATATAAACATGAAACACCGAGTGAATAGAACTCATCTCAAAAGCAAATCCAATCTATAGGCCACTTTTCCAATCCACTCAACTATCGCATAAGGGCCTAAACCCAAAGACTTAACTTTCTCTTTTTACTGAACTGCATCACACTCTTCATAGGGGAAACCTTCACACACACCCTACCATTGTCATGAAACATAAGTTATGTCTTCCTAACATCTGACTATGACTTTTGGTGACTTTTAGCTGTCTTCAACCTTTCCCTAATAAACTTTATCTGTATCATGGCCTACAACACCAAATTCGGCCCAAGAAATGCCATCTCACCCAACTCAAACCATCCCACAAAGATCTACACCTTCACCCATACAGAGCCTCAAATGGTGTCATACCAATGCTAATGTGAAAACTATTGTTGTAGGCAAAATCAATAAGTAGAATATGATCATCCTCATTACCTTGAATTCTAATACATAAGCTCTCAACATGTCTTCCATAGTTTTCAATTATCTATTCGGCTTGTCCATTGATTTGATGATGAAAAGTGATAGTTAACTTCACTTTTTTACCGAGCCCTTTTTTAAAATGATTTCCAAAAGTGAGAAGTAAATTAAGTACCATGATTTGATATAATAGACATCGGCATATTATGGAATCTTTCCACCTCTTGGATAAACAACATTGTATAATCCTCATCATTAAAAGTACTCTTGATTGGTAGGAAATGAGATGATTTAGTCATGCTATCAACGATAACCCAAATATAGTCAAATTACTTTTACGTACGAGGAAAACCAACCACAAAGTCCATGTTCACGGCTTCCCACTTCCAAGTAGAGATGTTAATATCTTTAGAAAAATCACTAGGTCTTTGATGTTCTACCTCTACTTGTTGACAAATAGGAAATTCATATATAAACTTTCCTATGTCATTCTTCGTACCATGCCACTAATACACTTTCCTCAAATCCTAATATGTTTTGGTGGATCCCAGATCTATAGAATGATGAGAGTTTTGGGCTTTAGTCATGATCACCTCTCTATGACCATTAACATCTAGTATGCACAATCGATCCTGATACCAAAACACACCATCTCCCCATTGGGAGAAAACCTCAATCTTTTTTTTTGCAACAATCTTTTTCAACTTAACCAAAGGTGAGTCAAAGTCATGTTTTGCCTTTACACCAGCAACCGCAGAAGACATAGCCCCATTCTAGACATAAATTGTACCATCATTAGAGATAGTCAATCTAACATCCAATCTAGTCAAGCGATGAACATCATTTACAAATTTTTTCTTTACTTCATCAAATGGGTCACACTACCCATGAATAGCCTACTAATAGCATCGGCTACAACATTTGCCTTGTTGAGATGATATTAAACACTCATGTTGTAATCTTTTAGACGCTCCAACCATCTTCTTTGGCTCAAGTTAAGATCTCTTTATGTTAACACGTATTTTAAACTCTTGTCATTGGTGAACACATCAAAATGAATGCCATATAAATAATGTCTCCAAATATTCAAAGCAAATACCACACCTGCCAACTCAAGGTCATGAGTCAGATAATTTTATTCATACACCTTTAGTTGCCTCGATGCATAAGCTATCACCTACCATGTTGCATGAGAACACAACCCAACCCAATTTGAGAAGCATCACAATACACCATAAACCTATCTAAGTCATACCATAAAGTCAAAATAGGAGCTGATGTAAGCTGATATTTCGAAGTCTGAAGACTCTTCTCACACTCATCTGACCATATAAACATGGCCTTTTCGGAGTTGATTTTGTCAATAGAGATACAATGGATGATAAACCTTCAACAAATCTCCTATAATAACTAGAAAAACTAAGAAAACTCTAAATATCTGAAGGAGTCAATGGTCTAGGCCAATTCTTCATGGCCTCAGCCTATTCTGGGTCAACCTTCTAACTATCACAAGATACCACATGACAAAGAAAAGCAACTTCACCCAACAAAGCTCACATTTATTGTACTTGGCATATAATTATTTCTCCCTTAAAGTTTGAAGAACCAACCTCAAGCGATCCATGTGCTCCTGCTCATTTCGAGAATAAATCAGAATGTCATCGATGTAGATAACAACAAAAATATCAAGGAATGGATTGACCAATCGATTAATAAGATCTAGAAACATAGATGATGCATTAGTCAAGCCAAACAACATCATTACAAATTCAAAATACTCATACCTAGTTCGAAAAGCAGTTTTGGGAATATCCTAGTCCCTTACCTTCAACTGATGATAACCGAAACTGAGGTCAATCTTTGAGAAAGGGGTTGCCCTTTGAAGTTGATCAAATAAGTAATTGATCCTTGGCAATTGACATTTATTCTGAATGGTAACTTTATTCAGTTTCCAATAGTGAATGCACATCCGAAGTGACCCATCGTTCTTTCGCACGAATAACACTGGAGCAACCATGATGACATACTTGTTCTAATAAAGAATTTCTAAAACATGTCTTTCAGCTGATCCCTCAACTCCTTTAGTTCAATTGATGCAGTATGATAAGAAAGATTGGAAATAGGCTAAGTATCTAGAAGAAGATCTATGCCAAAGTTTACTTCTCTTTCAGGAGGAATACCGGACAAATCTTCAAGAAAAACATCCAAAAACTCATTAACCATTGAAACAAACTCAAAAGTAGGTGAATCACTTTCCACATCTCTAATACTCATAATATGGTAGATACATCTGTTAGAAATCTTCATTTGGGCTTTGAGCTAAGAGATAAATCGCCCGTTAATAGTAGAGTCACTACTTTTTTATTCAAGAACAGGCTCATTCAAAAATTTAAATTCAACTTTATGGGTTCTACAATCAATAGAGGCATATTAAGAATGCAATCAATCCAATCCAAGAATAATATAATAATCAAACATCTCAAGTTCCACAAGATCACATGGAAGGACTTTATACAAGACCGAGAGAAGACAACCCTGATAGACCCTTTGGGCAATAATAGACTAACCCATGAGAGTATAGACTAAAAGGGCTCCCTTAAGATTTCAAGACTCAGTCCAAATTTAGCTGCCAAACCAAGAGTCACAAAATATAAATTTGCACCCGTATTAAGTAAAGCATAACCATCAAAATCAATTAATTTTAAAAAAACCCTGACTACCCGATTAGAAAGTCATAGATAACCCTTAAAAGTTTTTAAAATTACAAGAAAGTCATTAATGAAATGAGCACTAAAAACTTCCCGTAGGTCCCGTGGTAGATCACCACAGCTTGTACAACACACCACAGACCTTACAATGGTCAGTGTTAAGGGTCTTCAGAAACTTAGTAAAAATTCTAACGAAGGAGATTTCCAATGAGTACTTCACAGTTCGTACAAAGCTCCAAGGTCCATACAAGCACTAGTACAAAGATCCAGGTTTCGAGATGGTGATTTTTTACTTACAGAATTTTGAGGACATGGCCTTTACACGATCCCACTATGAGCCATGGTGGGTTGTACGACCCATACAAGGGTCTGTGGTTGGAGCCGTAGCAACACAATAGATTTTAAGCCAAGGATGCCTTCCACGAGCCACTTCCAAGATGGTTCGTGAAGGGTTCAGTAGAGGGCCACTTGTTCATAAACTCCACCATAAGCCAAAACACATCACAGACAATGCTAGGAGGCACCACTAGGCTGTCTCCACCACTAGTGGAGGTGACCATGGAGTATCAAATTTGGTCAAAACTCACAGAAACTAAAATTTAAGGTATTGTAAAGGTGTCCTGAGCACAGGTTCCATAAAATACGATATATGATAAACGTTTTAGAGAAAAACATGTCGAGTTATCTTTAAAGCCAAGAAGAGAGGTAAATGTGTTAGAACCTCTCGTATTATTATACTTGAATATATGTGGACACATAAGGATTATTATTAGAGAAAATAAAAGGTATGGTTCATGGTTATTGATGATTACACCAGATTTACATAGACCTCATTTATCAGTGTGAAAGAAGAAAGATTTGAGGCATTCATTATTTTTATGAAACTAGTCCAAGGCAAAAATTTTAAAAATCAGAAATCATAAGCATTTGATTTTATCATGACACAGAGTTTGAACATGTAAAATTTTAGGAATATTGTGTCGACGATGGAATAGATCATAATTTCTCTGCACATCGAACATCTCAACAAAAATGCAATGGTAGAAAGAAAAAAACAAAACCTTGTAAACATGAACTGTTTTAATTGCTAGTGGCCTTCCAATGAGATCTTAAATCTACAATATTGTCCTTATTAACAAATGCATGATTAGACTTATGCGTGAAAAGACTCCCTATGAATCAATCGAATATAGAAAGCCAAACATTACTTACTTTAGAGATTTTGGGTGCAAATATTTCATCCATAATACTAGTAAAGAAGGTGTAGGGAAGCTTAATACTTAGAACAATGAGAAAATCGTTCTTGGATACATCTCTAGCAATTATGTTTATAAAGAACTTAATAAAACATATAAGTATGTAAGAGAGAGTATTCATATTATTTCAATGAAGCTAATCACTTAATTAAGAAAGGTGTGCAGTTTGATGATGGAATAATTAGGCTTGTTTCATATTTTAGGGATGATCAAAAATTGGTTGATATAGGTGAACCTAAAGTACAAATGATGAGCAGAGAAGAGAAAAATGAGAATGAATCAGGTGTAGTAGGAGAAGTACCAATGATATGAGGAGCTTCAGTATCACTAATAAGGGAAACTTCAGAGCTAAAAGAGTAATAGTCTCCTACTTCACATGAACCTAGTCTATCAATCATTATAGCTTCACATAATTTCAAATCAAGCATTAGAAACACAAAATCTCCCATGTAATGCAAAACATTCTCTATTTTTTAAACTCCAGGATTCACACCAAAGCAAGGACGTGAAATATGTGGGCTTTCTTTGCTTATGTTTCTATTAGAGAGCCCAAAACATTAAAGAAGCACTATTTTGCACTAATTGGATTATAGCCATGCAAGGTAAATGACATCATCTTGAATACAACAAATCCAGTATCTAGTTCACAAATTATACAATGTAATGTTATTAGAATCAAATAGATATTTCAAAATACGTTTGATTATTAGGGGTAATGATCATAAATAAAGCACATTAGTCATCCAAGGCTACAATCAAGAAGAGGGAACAAATTTTTGATAGGAATTTTGCACCAATTGATTGAATGGAGGCAATCAAAATACTTGTAGTCTTTGTTGTTCATATGAAATTAACTCTCTATCAAATGGATATTAAATGTGCATTTTGAATAGGAATCATTAGAAAGAAATGTTTATTCGTCAACCTCTAGGTATTGTAATCCATAAGCACCCAAAATTTTTCAACAAGCTTTATAAGAAATTATATGGACCGAAACAGGCTCCAAAAATATGATACGATACACTGTTAGCTTTATTTTTGAAACATGGATACATTTAGGGATATTGACAACACTCTTTTTCTCTTGAGACTAGATACCAAAAACTTGTTACAAGTATATGTTACTGATAAATGTTTGGTTCACCATGCACAGAGTTTTGAAAACAAATAAGTGGAGAATTTGAAATTAGCATAATGAGTGAACTGATGTGCCACAAAAATACGACACATTGATACATTAATCTAAGGATTTTATATGTTAACAAGCACATTTTAGTGAATTTGATGTAAATTTTCTATGTTTTTGCACGAAGACGAGATCTGGCATTGAAAGTTCTGTTAAGGAACCTTAGTCTTGGAATTGAAATATTTTCCTTCCCATCTTCGATATGTGTTTCTAGGGCACCAAATAACACTTCACTAGTGATCATAGTTGCTGATCTCAATGAATGATAGGTAGAGGAATTGGTATCTGTTTTAATGAAAATAACAGTCAGTAGGAGAAATTGAGTGAGATAGTTTAATGACAGGAAATAAGGGTGTGTCGAGGAATTTTGCATGTAAGAAAGGAAATACAAACTCCTAGAACACTATATTTCTGCTTGTAAAGAATGACTTAGAGTGAAGATTATAGAGTATATAGCCTTTTTGAGTTATGGAGTAACCCATTAAGAAACTAGGAATAGATTTGGATGAAAATTTATCTGAAGTTTTAGTGCTAGATGCGTAAGTAAAGCTTTCAAGTATTCCAAGATGAACAATAGATGGGGGACGATGGTGTAAGAGTTCAAAGGGAGATTTAAATTTTAGAGTCTTGGATGGATTCTATTCATAATATACACTGCGGTAGTGATACATTCACCACAGAATCTTAAAGGAATAGTTGCCCGAAATCTAAATGTTCTGGTTACTTGGTGAATGGTTTTGTGTTTTCTTTCCACTACCCCATTTTGTGGGGGAGTATACATGCATAAGGTTTGATGGAAGATTCCAAGAGAGGAAATAAGAGAATTAAGTTTATTACTAAATAATTCACATCCATTATTTGTTCTCAGAATATTGACAGAAGCAGAAAGAAATTTTTTACTCTATCAAGAAAATTTCTTCACACCACAATGACCTTAGATTGAAATGTATGAGAAACACCTAAGTAAATCTAGTACAGTTATCTACAACTGTAACGAAGAACCTTTTATACTTGTGAGTAGGAACTTTGTAGGACCCTATATGTTATAATGAAGTAACTCGAAAGCAGACTTAGAGCTAGAACTACTAACCGGAAAAGAAAGTTTAGTATGTTTTGCTAAAGGACAAATAGTTCACTTATGAACTTCATGTGCCAATTGTCTAAGAGTGATGTTTTTTTGATAATCTCTAGAGAAGCATGGACCAAGCTTTTATGCCATAGAGTGTTGGATGCAAGAAATTGTTTAGTGGTGTTAGCAAACTTGTGTGATGCACATTGAGATGTTTGATTAGCTGTGTTCCCATATAGAATATTTAATTCTTATTTTTCTTTACCAATACCCTTTACAATGTCATTGTAGAGATCTTGGAAAACACAAAAATCAAGAAAGAAATTTACTAAACACTATAATTCCTTGGTTAGTGTTGAGATAGACAACACATTGAACTTGAAATTTGGGAGAAATAAGACATTAGATATCAGTTGAGCTTTTAGGACATGTGACTTACCACTATGAGTAACATGTGCCTCACTATCCATATATAAGTGAAAATAATTTTTCTTATGATCTGTAACCATTTTATAGTTGTGTAACATCTCAGACTACATGTCATATGATTAGTTGCTCCTGAATCAATTAATCACTTAATTGAGTAGCATTATTATTTAGATGAGTCATGATACCTGCATTACCTACTGAATAGGATTATTTTCTCCACTACCTTTGTTTAGCAACTGGAGAATTAGTTGATACTGTACCTGAGTGAAGTAGAAGGCAGCTAAGATGTAGCTGCCTAATGATGTTGAGAAGCATTGTCATGAATGCTGAGGGAGTTCCTTTTCTGTCCATTTTCTACATAGCTACTTGCCTAATTTGCAAATTGACCTATCTCTTTCTTCCTATTCTTAGGCTATTTTGAAGGATATCTAATAAGCTCATAGAAGTTCTCCTTTGTGTAGCCATTGTAACCACAATACTCACACATTATTGTTCCTTTCTTCTGAGTTTTGTAGTTGTTTGTTGAAGGCACTTTATCTATGTAGTTACCATTAGGACGTGAGCTTCCTCTAGAACAATTGCTCCCCAAGAATATATTTCATTTGTTGTGACTATATTGAGTTCAACTGATCACTCCTTTTCCCTTGTAGTTGGAGATAGAACTACCTTTATGACTTAAAAAAGATGCAGCGTCTAGTGGTTCATTGAATATAGATGAGGAATTAGCTGGAAATCTCTGACTTTCATAGTCTATATCCATGGAGTAAGCTTTGTTTAAAGTAAGAATTGGAGGCATCATGAGAGTTTGACTCCTACATTGTGTTTAGGTCCCATTCAGTCCCATAAAAAATTGCAGAATCCATTGATATCCGTGTTGTTGCGCATATATGCTTGACTCAGGACAACTATAACCTGGACATGACATTACTGCATTAAATTTGTCACACAAATTTCTCATCCTTAAAAAGTAATCAAATATAGATAGAGTTCCCTGAGCTAAGATTGCAATTTCTCTATGTAAGTAAATCATTCTAGATTCATTCATAATGTCGAATCTCTCCTTCAAGTCAAGCCAAACATTCTGCGCATTTGAAGCACAGATTATACTACTCAACAACTCTTTTCCCACTAAATTCATAATCCATGATAAAACTACTACATTCGTCTTTTCCCATTGTTCATGTAGAGATACATCAAATTTATCTTTTTTGTGCCTTCCATCAACAAAATCAAGGTTACTCTTACCTATCATACCTAATGCCATAGATCTACTCCATAGGGCATAGTTTTCAAATACAACTAGTTGAATAGAAATCAGAAAATGACCTACTTCATTATTAGGATGGAGATATAAAGGATGATTATGATCTATCTCACCTCTATTTGAGATTTGAGATATAGACGGGCCTGGTGCCATTGATGCTTCTTCTACTGCCATCAATTCACTGTCTATTTCTATCAGAATCTACTTGATTTTAGCTAACTCTAGCTGAGTTGAAGTTCACCAGTTAGTTGGAGGCTCTGATACCATGATAGCTTCCATTGGTGAAACTCAATTTGAACATTAATGGAGGAAAGTAAGAAGGAAAGGGGATCTTAGAGAGATTTTCCAGAAGATGAGTATTGTTATTTATCTGATTTAGGCTCAATACATGTGTAAATATACTAACTATACAACTGTCAATGTAACTAACTTCTAATCATTTCATAACTATCTTTATTAGTTATTTTAACTTGATTAACACTAATACCCTAGCTTCATCAGCTTGATTATCTTCTGAACATATTGCATTGCAAAATATCATGTACGTTTTATTATTTTGAATGTGCTTTTTTTAAGTTATATAATATGATATTAATTTCTCATCCACAAAGCAATACGCTAATTAAATACATGCGTGAATGATCAGTTCAATAATAAAAATAATATCTTTCGAAGACTTAAACTTTTGAAAGCTAAAGCAGATAGGAATGGTAATGGGGCGAGTTTGGGGTGGGAGCAGGGCAAGTGCCGGTCGGGTTGAGCTCAACCCGCAAATATTTTAAACCGCCCCACATAAACCTGCCCTGCTTAAATTTTTTAGTTCTTTTATTTTTTAATTGAATTTAATATGAAAAATAAAAATTCCTAATTTTGTAAAAAAATTTCGCTAATTAACATCTCAACAATTAATTAACTATTTTTAGTTGATATTTCAACAATTATTTCTTAATTGCTAATTAAAAGTTTCTAATTAAGATCTTAACAACTAACAATTACCAGACATGCATTGTTTAAATTTTTTTAAAAAATAAAATTAAAGTCAATGTCTTATATAAAAAGTTTATATTTTTGATTCTTACTAATTAGAAAAATTTATTTTTCTTGAAATTTCTATTAAATTTTTTAAACCTGCAACCCGCCCCGCTAAGCGTTAACTTTAAAATCAGTTACTTCAACCCTCTTCGCCCTAAATAACTTTAAATCAAGTCCGCCCCGTCCCACCTCATTGTCATCCCTAAAAGCAGCTGCTAACCATTAACATTTATCTCATCTATTGAGGACAGAAACACATTTATTTTTATAGAAAATTAATATATATTTTAAATTACATGTTGTATATTAATTTATAATATCATCGAACTAAATAGCATTCAATAAGAAATAATTCAAATATTATATTTTTATACTATCAACTAGGGTGTTATAATTTCTAAATATTACTAATCCCCTGATAAATTATTTTTAAACTAAACTATGTTCATATATTATTTTAAAACCAAAGTATGTGGAGGAAAACAAATACAATCAACATAAAATACAATAAGGAATATTAGTTCTGTTGTTGTTGTTATTGTTGTAGTAGTAGTAGTAATAACAACAACAACAACAACAACAACAACAATAATAATAATAATAATAATAATAATGATAATAATAATAATAATAATAATAATAATAATAATAATTAATACAAATGAAACTTGAATTGATTTTCTCAAATCTACAAGGTGTTCAGTAAATGAGATACCTAGGAGCATAATGGTACACTAAAGCGTGAATAACCTTAGAAATATTATTTGGACTTTTTGCCCTACATTAAAAGACTCTATCTTAGATAAAATTGTCTTTTCACTATTTTTCTAAATTTATTTTTTAAATTTTTATTTATTTAATTTCAAGATTCACTGTTGATTTAGAACTATTCTATGTAAATAATAGATTAAAATTTTGACTATGAAATATTCTGTTAATTAAAGTATGCAATATAGCAAATTTAAAAAGAAAAATTTTTAGCAAAATTAATTTGAAAACATTAAAGTACTCCTTTTTTGTTTAGAAATCTTTTGTTACATTAAATATTAATCACTTAATTATTTAACTTCTAATTTGTAACATCTGGTGAAAATACCAAAACAATCCTAGAGGAGAGGCGTGCACATAATGTATCTTCCGATGCTCCAATAGAAAATCTGAGATTGGATTTACTATTAGTATGAAAAATTGAGTGGGATAATGATCTCACTCGAATTTTAGAGTGACCAGATCAAAATATAATTTTTTGATGCAAGCACCAAGACAGTGTCTATGTGCGTTAGGGCTGCGATGCACCCTGAACATGGACTTACACTTTTTTTTAAAAAAAAAACTTTTAAAGGGATTTGAAAAAACTTATTCGGAGGATTTTTGGCCAAAAAAACACTGGTTCGCGCCTAAGGCGCGTCGAGGACCTATGTAAATTTTGAGGAAAATTTTCTTTTATTTTCATGAAGGATATTTTTGACCTTTTCCAACCACTCTCAAGTTTAATACCCGAACATAAGAGTCGTTTTTTGATGAAATTAGTGTTCCAAAACCCAATTTTCTTAACTCCTAGAGGGAAAAATCTTGAGAGAAGGAAAGGGGAAGCTTAGAATCTTGGAGATTAAGGTCAATCCCGCGTAGAGATTGGTTTTGTTCTTCATCCCATATATGTAAAGCTAACTTAAAACATGAAATTGTTCTTCCATCTGCGCATTTAATTAAAGTAAATTGATAGTTGCATGTAATGAGTTTTATGTATGTAATTCTTGAGTATTTTCCTGAAATTTATACCAATGTCATGTATTTTCTCTGTTGATAATCATCACAACTTGATTTACTGCACTAATTCTTTTATTATGAATTATTTTATAAACCCTCTACATGAAGCCTTGATGGTATTAATGTGCTAGTTGGTTGTAGTTGTGGTCCTGAATTAAGTGTGTTGATGATGATGTTGATGAGATTATATCCTTAGAATCTTAAAGAGCTTGAAACTTAATTCTAAAAGAATGTACTGAATCCAGGAGTTGATGGTTGAAGTAATTAGTTGTGTTAAAAATATCCAACGAGACTAGATGAAGAGTAAACTTGATGTTTGATGTCTCATAAGCATGTTGAGTCCTGGAAGGAGTATTGAGCACTGAAATAAGTAGGAGAAAGCCCCGCTCACAGTCATTAACTACGTGACCAGCGTAGGAGAGGATTGAACCATAAAAATAGATGTTTTCTTAGTCCCAAAAGAGGACTTGATTCACTTTAATTGTAGATACACAGATGTTAAGCTATTTTCCCTGGCAAGATAAATAACGGATGTGGCAACAACATCATTTTATTGTATCATTACTGGCTCATAGGTCATGGTTGTCGGCTAAAGAAACTCCCAGATAGGTTCCATACTAATAGTACTCTAATGTTGATGTGATGGCATGAATCAGGATTGATGTTGATGAGTTATTGTCTCTCCTTATGTCTACCCGAGACGAGTACCTATCATTCTGCATGAGTATCTTATGTATTAATATGATTCCATATTATTATCTACTTATATTGTTTCATTAAGCTAGTTTACATATCATACATTTCACGTACTGACGCCACTCAATGGTCCATCATTTCATGATGCAGATATAACAAATACAGGACTTTAGTTGGCGAATCATTGAGGTTCAGAGTCTCATAGTTCCAGAGATTGGTGAGTCCTCCCCTATATTCAAATAATACCATTTATTTCCTTTCAGATGATTTGAGTTTATACTTTTGAGTTGTGGTAGCCATGGCCTATCATGGTACCTTCTCAGACTATAAAAGTATAGGCTTCATAGATGTCACACCCAAGCCTAGGCCTAGACATGACACAGTGAGCGAGAACCCGAAGGGACCCAAATAAGCATCTTAGCATATCAATCATACATCTTGGTCGCGAAAATAAAGTAAACATCATAAAGATATTTAAATAAGGATAAAGGGACTACGGGAAGTCTTAGATAACCATAACCTACCAAGAGTCAAGAGCATAACATAATTACATCACTTGTCCAACAACGCCTCTAAGAATAGAATGAGCGGGGTCCAAGACACTTTTTGGGCTCACCTTCATAGTATCAAGAGTTCAACATACAGAAATAACAGTAGCAAGAGTAGAATAGCTAGTGTCCCTTAACATTATTACTCACCAAAGCTTATCTTGAAGATATCACAACTAGCCACGTGGAGGATAATAGTGAGGTGCTTCGATTCCTACATGGTAATATCATGCAGGAATAGAGTATGCGTTAGTATATTTAAATGTACCAAGTATGTAGAAAGCAATGCAACAAGAGAGAGGCAACATAGTCAAAATGCCTAGCATAGGCAATGGGTAGTATAAGAACTATATGGTATGCATGATAGATGCTTGAAGTAAAACATACTTGTATAAAACATAATACATGTGGAGGAATAGACCATATCCATACAGCCCAAGAAAGCTTTTCTTGAACTCCAAGGCTTGCCACCCCCTTGGAAGGTGATTGAGGTACATACCCCTCAACGAGGTAGTACTGACTTACCACCCCCCAACAAGTTGAATTACATACCCCTCAAACAAGTAGAATGAGCTTACTACACCCCGACAAGGATATTGAGGTACATACCGCTCAACAAGGTAGTATGGGCTTGCCACCCCCAACAAGGTGAATGAGGCTTAACAACCACTCAACAAGGAGATTAGGCTTGACATCCCCCAAAAAAGTGTGGTCAAGTTGCAAAACCATAGATAATTTTTTTGAATTCAAAACACACATATATTTCTTTCATCATCATTAAGTCACTTGACTCATAGGCCATGCAATGGATCATCAATAGCTCAAGAATTCTTAATTGGACATCTTATCAAATACTTGGCAGGTGTGTAATGCTAATTCAAAATTATGCAATTCAAGAATGAAATCATGTGAGAAAACTCAATGTAAATCAACTCACCAACAATTGGTAACACCCTCATGAAAAATATATCGAAACCCTCATCAAATCTCATAATAGATCGTAGATTCATAACTCAAAACATACTTAACAGTCAACATATTATAAAACTCCAACACAGTTTATAACCAACTTTCATAGTAAGAGATAGCCTTCCAACTTGAAAACATGCAATTTACATAAAAAGGAAGGTTGGGCGCCATGGGTGAAACCCACATACCTCAATTTTAGGGCTTTCGATGAATATTTGAATGAGAACTTGAAGATTTGAATGATTTTCTTGAGATTAGAAGATGACTTTGGGACACTTGAATTTGGATAAAATATTTGGCTAAGTGTTAGAGAAGGTTTTGGGAGTGTCTTGAGTGATATGGGATTGAAAAATGACTAAGTATAGCTATTTTTATCCATAGAAGGGCTTAGGCGCAAGTCCCCAAAGCCTTAGGCTACCTTACCAATCCTCCTCAACACCTTATAAGGACTAAAAAAAATTACACATCTCCGCATCCCTGGCACGTTGCGCCTTAGGCGCAGATCAAACTGGATAAAAAACCATTTTTGGAAAATGCAATTTTGCTACAGTTGCTCTAAAATTGATTTTATACCCATATCCTATCAATTTCGCCCCCTGATCATGAAATATGAAGTCTGATTTTTGATATCATGCATGAATTTTGAGATATATAAAAATTACGATTACGGGCATTTTTAAGATTCATTTTATAAGAACTTTTGTGGTGTTGTTATCTCTACCTTGTTGTCCCTGAATGTCAAAGAATGTATATAAGAGAAGTAAGCAAGATGATTTCAGCCCAACACAAGAATGCCACAAATGCATTAAAATATTATATCAAAAATCTCAACATAAGTGTTAAAACTCACCATAAACTTGTCAACATAAACATGGATGCATGCAAATGAAATAAGGGCTAAAACTTAAGACTTGAAATCATGCAGGGGACTTAAATTAGTACCTTAGGCTTGAGTGGAGTTGAAGAGAAAGGGATATCACTTTTTCATATCTGCCTCGTCTTCCCATGTGGTACTTTCAACTTGTTGGTTCCTCCAAAGGACCTTAAGCTACATCCTTGTTCCTACACCTCTTCACTTGTCTATCCAATATTTCTACCAGGACCTCTTCATAAGTCAAATAGTCTTCAACAATAACCACAATATCTAAAGGCACAATAGTACTTGGGTTAACCACACACTTCCTTAACATAGGCAAATGGAAGAATGGATGAACCATAGTCATATCACTACGAAACTCTAACTCGTAGGCCACCTTAACAATCCTCCTCAACACTCTATAAGGAACCACAAAACATGGACTCAATTTACCCTTTTTACCAAAATGAACCATACCCTTCATGGGTGAGACCTTCAAATAGACCCAATCATGACGTTAAATTCAGGATTTCTTCTCTTCATAACATAGGACTTTTGTCTACTTTGGGTTGTTTTCAGTCTTTACCTTATCATCCGAAGTTTCTCCATCGCCTCCATAACAAAATTTGGGAATAACAAATCCATATCCTCCACCTCAAACCATCAAACTAGGGACCAATAATGTCTACCATAGAGAGCCTCAAAAGGAGCCATACCAATGCTTGAATGATAACTATTGTTGTAAGCAAACTTAATTAGTTTAAGGTGTTCATCCTAACCACCCTGAAGCTCCAAAACACAAGCTCTAAGCATATCCTCAAGAGTTTAGATAGTCATTTTGTCTTGGACAACCGTTTGAGGGTGAAAGGTCGTACTAAGCTTAACCTTGGTACCAAGACTTTTTTAGAAGGACCTCAAAATTGAGTAGTGAATTGAGCACCACGATCCGAAATTATAGACAAAGGCAGCCCATGCAATCTAACCAACTCATGAATATACAATTTGACATAAACTTTGGCACCATAAGTAGTCTTAACCGATAGAAAATTAGCTGACTTTGTCATCCTATCAACCACAACACAAATAGAATCAAAATGCTTTCTAGTCTAAGGTAACTCATCCATAAAATCCATGTTGATTTCCTCCCACTTCCAAGTAGGAATCTGTATATCTTGGGCTAGGCCACCCAACCTTTGATGCTTGGCTTTAGCTTGTTGGCATAACCAGTAACAAACTTAGTAATGTCTCTCTTCATACCACCCCACCAAAACACTTCCTTCAAATCTCTATACATCTTTATAGAGCCTGGGTGAATAGAATTGGAAGAATTATGAGCTTCATCTAAGATCTTCTTTCTTAAGTCATCAAGATTAGGCACACACAACCTACCTTGGTACCTAAGGGCACCATCTCGCCCTTGGGAGAAAACCTCCACATTACCATCTCTCACCAAGACCTTCAACTCTAACGAGGCGGGGTCGAGATCTTGCTTTGCCTTTAACTCCTCAATCAATGAAGATTTAGAACCATCAATAACTACTACACCACTATATCAACCTTCTCCAACCTAGCTCTCAATCTAGCCAATCCATAGACCTCTCTAGCAACTTCTTTGCCACCATCCTCAGTATGTGCTAGCTACCCATAGACACCCTACATAGAATATTGGACACAACACTAGCCTTATCAGGGTGATAATGCACACTTATATCACAATCTTTAAGGAGCTCTAGTCATTTTCTTTGTCTCAAGTTGAGATCTTTTTGGGTGAACACATATTGGAGACCCTTGTGATTGGTAAACATATCAACATGGACCCCATACAAATAATAGTGCCAATTTTTCAAAGCAAACACTATGGTGGCAAATTCAAGATCATTGGTAGGATAGGTCTTTTCATGCACCTTAAGTTGTCTAGAGGCATAAGCTATCACCTTATCATTTTGCATCAAAACACAATCCAAACCAATTCTTGAGGCATCAAAATACACAAGAAACCCTTCTAACCCTTCCAGTAGAGACAAGATAGGAGCAGAGACAAGTTTATCTTTCAATGTTTGGAAACTCTTCTTATATGAATCAGTCCAAAGAAATTTTGTTTTCTTTGTGTCAACTTAGTCATAAGAGAAGCAATAAAAGAGAAACTATTCATGAACCTTCGGTAATAACCCATCAAACCCAAGAAACTCCTAATGTCTGATGGAGTCAAAGGTGTAGGCCAATTTCTAATCACCTCTATCTTCTTAGGATCCACCTTAATACCATCACCTAACACCACATGACATAGAAAGGCAACCTCTGTCAACCAAAGTTTATATTTTTCATATTTGGCATACAACTTCTCTTCCCTCAATATTTGTAATACCACCCTCAAGTGATCCACATTCTCCTCCTTTGTCACGACCCAAGCCTAGGACCTATATGTGACACAATGAATGGGGAACCGCAATGAACCCCAATCAAGTCTCTAAACTTATTATTACACATCTTTGGTTGCGAAAGCAATTAAACAATAATAAAAGGATATAAATAAGGGCAAAGGGACTAGGGGAAGTCCTTTCTTTCATAAAACCTCAAAGAGTTAAAGAGAATTAAGTGTATAGCATCATTATATAACTTGTCCAACAACAACTCTAAGCGTAGAACTTAGTATGGGCCAAAGCAAGCAACCGTGCTCACCCTTATAGTCAAAACATGCAATAAAGGAGAGAGTCTTTATATATAGCATAAGATCAAGACATTATCCCCAAAGTTGAGGACTCACCAACTTGCTTGTAGACATAGTACTAGCCATAGGAAGGATGAGGATGATAGTGAGGAGTTTCAATTCCTATATGGTAACATCATAGGCATAGAGTATGTGTTAGTACATTTTAATATACTAGGTATGTAGGATGCAATGCAACAAGACATAGGCAACATAATCGAAATACATAATTAGGCAATAAATGAGCATATAGTAATATTGCATGCATGAGTGATGCTTGAAGTAAACCATGTTTACATAGAAAATATTGCAAAGCAAACACCATGCTGGCAAATTCAAGATCATTGGTAGGATAGGTCTTTTCATGCACCTTAAGTTGTCTAGAGGCATAAGCTATCACCTTA
>JAOTQJ010153521.1:0-30704 GCA_025642045.1 Solanum sejunctum
GTCAAACCTGCATGCAAACATCAAAATAATTCTTTATTTAAAATATCAAAGTAATGCATATCGGATGGAAACGATGGCGACCTCCAAACTCGCGCCATACCACAACATAACACCATAAATTTCAAATCCCCAAAATCTCTAACACAAGTCCCAACTGTAGAATAAGTGAGTCAAGGCGAACAACGGCCTAGCACTCACGTCATAGGATAGGTGAGCCGAGGCAAACAGTGGCCAAGCACTCACGTATCATAATGTGTAGAGGTCATCATGCCCGATAAGTGAGCCGAGGCGAATAGCGGCCAAGCACTCACGTGATCCGGGGAAAATAAGGCCTCGTACCCACACGTCATGATGCCAATATATCCCAAGCCCAGCTCCTTATGTTTCCAAACTAAGCAAAGCCGACCCATGGGCAAATCGACCCATCGTATCCAATCTACTTTAAAAAATATATATATATATATATACATATACATATAGTTATACCTATGCACGATAATAATTGGCCCATAAACCGAGGAACGAGACCATAATGGCACGAATAGAGTCGTGAGAATCACATGCTTAAAAAAACTAGTTCCATAAGCTTAGTGATATGCAAAATATTCATTTTTGAACTCAAGAAGCTATTCATTTATAAATATTGTCAAAGTTGCTCAAATTTATACATAAAGGTAATTTCAAAGGAACTTACTTAATCCCCATTATGCACATCACTAGAATAGGCTTCAAAATAATTTTAAAGTGATTTAAAATTTCTATGGAAAGTTATACACTTAGTAATTCTGGAATAATTTGAACCTATAGTTTTCCAAACTATTTAACTTCCAGTCAAACGAGCATCATTCATGGATTCTAAGACTCAAAAGTTAAGGATGAACTTAATTTAGCATAAGAGTGACAAGGAATGAACATAGATCTCATTTAGGCTTTTCGTCGAAAGTTACGGGCATTTGCACCCTCCAATAAAATACATTCTTTTAACATCTTAAACCATTTCACACTTTTCCAACTTGCGGGCTCTACATACCCAAGAGTCAAAATATAAATACATTTTTATAAAAGTACCAAGGAGCGAACAAAGGATGTATTTGGACCCAAATTGTGAAGTTAAAGGAATTTTTCAAATGTATGATGTTGACTAAGTTTAACTAATTCATGCCAAGAGATAGGAATCTTTCCATACCTCGATTTCTTTCTCCAACTAATTCCAACGCAATACTAATCCAATTTATGCTTCCGAATGTCCAACGTCTACACAAATTTCAATAATGCCAACGATTAACAACCATATCGAGTTTTAAATCCTAACTTTTTGTTCCAAATTTTATAAAAACTTTGGCAGCATCTCCCCTTATAATACGCCGCCTCGAGAATTCAACTCGGCTCAAATAATCAATCAATCAACAACAATAACAACCTACAATATCAATAATCCCTCTCCAATGCCATTACAACTTCAAAAATACTACAAAACGCTATTATGGCATAACTTGGTAAAACAAGGCAGCATATATATAGGTACATATCTACCATATTCAAGTCTTCTTATATACTCTAATAACTATAATACATCACTCCAACGCCCAACGCAAACCCCCAACGTTAAAATATAACATTACACTTTCAATAGGGCTCCAATTCAAGCGAACCCTCATGTATACATTCACATATTTTGCCAACACTTCTTTCACCCCACAAGGACTATTTTCATGACAAATAAACATAAACATATGACTATAAATTAATTTATTTTCATATGCAAGCTTGTGACCATTCAACCCCAAATTCCAAATTCACAACTCAAACTAACAACCAACACTCTTTTCATGTTTTACCTTCAATTTAACGTACCCCTAACACACCCACAAGCTTTAATTTACATAAATGAAGCTAGAAGTTTACATACCTTTCAAGCCCCTTACTAGACCCAAGTCTTCATATCCATCAAACCAAATGCTTTCTTGACCAACTAACGCCTCTATGCCACTTAGGGGACCCAATATACCAAGCTTGAAGTGTCAAATAATCGAAAGATCGAAAAAAACAAAAAAAAATTTACTATAGCAACCCGAGAGGGTTGCTAAGGCTCTTCTTGGTTTCTCTCTTTTTTTTTCTAAGTGTGGGAACTCCTCTTGCACAAGATATATATATAGAAAATTAATTCTCCACTTGAACCAATCAAAAAGTGCCACCACACATGACCCCACTAACAATTTTAAATCTTAAAGACTACACCTTAGAAGAAATTTACATTTGGTCCTAAACTTTACCAAATTGAACCAATTAAGGACTTATGGGTTCTAACTTACGAGTTCTAACAAAAGCATGCATGAAAGATGATAAGGATTGAGTCTAGAGCCTTGATTAAGAATGTCAATTGTAATCGTGATTGTGAATGTGAGAACGATGATAGGTTGATAGTAGTTGATAGTCCTATGAGTCATCATGAATGAACTTTAGTGATTTGTCTATTCGATTGTTTCCTAAAGATTGTTCTAAGCATTAAGCTATTGATTGAGATGTTGATTGATGAGATGATAAGAGTCCTTATGAGGCTGATTAGAGATATGTTGATCGAGATAATTTGATGGGATTGATTGTCTTATGAGCATTGAGCCTTGGGAGGAGCATCGAGCTTTAAAAGAGTAAGAGTTAATCCAACTTGCACTCGTCAAACTACGTAGCTAAGCATAGGTGAGCATTAGAACCATTACATCTCATTGTGGTTCCCTCTTGATAGAGTCCCTGAAATAATAGAGGACTAGTTTGATTTGCTCGTAGTCCCTAGTAGAATTGATTCATTCCCTACCTGGCAAGTACAGAATAGTTATGGCAATATCAGCATGATTGTTGTATAATCACAGGGTCGTAAGTGATTGTTTTTGGATAAGAGAAACTCTCAGAAAGTTCCCAAACTGAGTATTCTGAGTCGAGATAAGATAGGATGAGATGAGATGAGTAATATGAGTCCCTCTAAGAGGACTGTGATTTGATTAATAAGGTTTGATGGGTTGGTGGGTCACTTGTCTACTCTTTATTCATGCTTTAGACAGATATTTGACATGTTGATTTGTTATTGTCCTTGATGTTGATTGATGCTTCATATTATTCTACATGTTTTAGTTTTATTCAACTATTTTCTATATAGTATATTTTATGTACTAACGCCATTAGGTGCTGTATTATTTTATGATGTAGATATAGGGATTACAGATCATCAATAGGTGCATCGTTGAGGATTTTGGATGTTCAACTGATTGGTGAGTCTCCCCTACTTTAGAGGATTCATTACTTTTATCTTCATCTTTCTTTAGAATTAGACTTTGCTTAGCTTTATTTTGATTGACATTGTTATAAATCTGTCATTGGCACCACCTGATAATGATAGAGGCTTCATAAACTAGAGTTGGATGTTGATTATTAAGACTGTGAGCTAGTTTTTTTTACTATCCTTTTATTTATATTATTAATTGAGAATTGATAGATGTGCCAATTTACATTCTTTATGTCTTCCGCTGATAGTAGAGCTTATGGATTGAATGATTATGATGAGACCAAGTGGTTCATTTATGGACTAGCAATAGTCTTTGAGTGCTAGCTACATCTTGGATACACTCCTGGGGCATAACAAACCTGATATCAGAGCATAGAGTTTAAGTGTCCTAGGAAGTCTATGAAGTCATGTCTAATAAAGTCTTGTTTATGTATGTGCTTTTGACCGCACTTCATAATCTAGAGGTTATAGGGCATTAGGAATTGCCTCACTTTTTTCATATTCCAAATTCATACAATAGAGTTAAACTCTACAAAAGCCCTCTTCTGATTCGTGCATTAGTTTAAATCTTTTGGCTATGCCTCGTTCACGAAGTGATAGATGCAGTAATGTTCAAATTCTTACAGATAAGACCCTCTGCGATAAAGTAATCAGATTGATAGAGAGACTGCACTAGGCTTGAGAGAAGCCAACTAGTGTGCTATGTTGATTGTCTAGAAAGAGTTTACTATTACTCATATGAATCATGCAGTTGAGTTGGCTCTAGATGTACCCAGACTTTTTTTTTCAAAACTTGCTTTTGATGTTACCCATGAGAGAGAAACTTATGTCTCCAAAAAGTTTAATGTTACCACCTAAGAGAGATGTGAGGTCTTATAAACTCTAAGTAGAAGTGAATCATCCCAGAGCTAGGATGATGATGGAAATAAAGGGACGAGATAGCAAGAGTGATGATTGACTAAGGCTAGTAGTTAGAGTTACGTACCTATTAGTTAAGTAATGAGGTGATGAGTCAATTGCCATAAGTTTGATGAAAGAGTCGTAAGTACCCTATGATGATGTATAGAGGAAGAGTTATTGTTTGAATGTGATAGAGCATACTCAAACTAGAAGGAAGTGTATTTTGATGTATTGCAGTATTCATACTATTGAGGGTGAAGTGTGGATCTTAAATTGGGGAAAAAAGTGCTTTCAATGTGATAGATCTAAATTAGGCTTATAATTTTAAGTGAGAGTTCATGAGAATCATCAAGTTATTAGCTTAGTCAGATGAGGAGATATGATTGAATAGGTGAGTGGTACTGAGTTGTGAGGAAGGGATGTGTTGATTGAATACTCTCTAGGAGATTTAAGTGGGCTTATGCTCAAAATTTACCTAGTAGTTGTAAGTTCGTATTATAGATGTGTGTGATAGATGCACATGTTAGTACTAGACCATAAGCTTGAATTTTAAGGAGTCGTGTTAAAAAGGAGATAGCATTGTGAGAATGATAATCATAGTTGGAGATTTGCTCTAAGAGGCTTCCCATAGTGTATGTTCAAGATGAAGACATTGATTTGTAAGGAAGTGATGCTGTGGACAAGGTACAAGTGCCCGCTAGACAAGATGAGTGAAACAAGGATAGCTCAATAGATAAGAAGAGGCTTGAGATACGTATCCATGATTGTGTAAAGATGTACAAAGCTCTAAGTTATGACTGCTATAAAAATCTAGATAGTTTATTTGAGTTGTCAATGTGGAGTAGGCTGATATAAGCATTTTATGTCATCCCGAGCAACTAAGTTGATTGGGGCTTATGGATAGATGATGATGAGCTTTCCATTATAGTCGAAGTCTTATACAAATGAGTTTATAGGAGCATAGAAGTTGAGTGTTAGTAGGCAAAAAGAAGAGTTTACATTGTAAGAGCTCTAAAAAGTGGTTGTATATGCCATGAAGAGTAGCAAACACAGAGGGAGAGTTCCATAGAGACAAGAGGAAGCTACGAGTGATATCATTGGAAAGAGTCTAAGTAGCTAGTCATATGTATGTGACTATAGCATAACAGAAGAGTTTAAGATATTTTTGTAGATAGTGATTTCTCGATTGATTAGAGGTATATGCTTATAGCCTAGTAAAGGAAATTGATTCCAAACTTAGAGAGAGAACCCTTAAACTAAGCAAGAGATGACGTGAGAAATCGAAGTAGATGTTGAGTTTGATAGAGATGGGTTGATCGAGATGAGACATCGGTTCTTATTATCTCATACGTTCCTTATTCTTCCATTGAGGTGATGCTCTATTCCCATATGGTGTATGACTGCCATGCCCATGGCCTAGTCCCATCTACCACTTGTTGATTGTTATTCATGTTGAGTTGTGAGGATGAAAAGCAATGAATTCATTCATTAATTCTGATCTTACCCCATGGATCTATCTAAGAATTCCCAATCCTATGTTGAGTGAGAAATGACCTGAGCTTTACACTACATATAGTTCTGTAAAATCAGGATGAGTCTCGATAGACAAAAAAGACTGTACTCTATTATGAACGTTCTCAAATAAGATTTCTCAATTAAATTATGCTAATGATCATTGTTCCAATCCCTTGAGTGCTCTGGCTTTCCAGTCTTGATAGAAGTGTTGATAATAGTAGGGGAGTGATAGTTGATGAGATAGAGTAAGAGGAGTGAATGTATCCTTATTGTGACATTGGTGTGGTACTCGTGTCATATAAGGATAGAGATAGCGAGGAGGGGAGAGATGAGACATTATGATGTGCAATAGATATGTAAGTGTATGGTGGTATGTATTTGAGTGGGAGCTCATTGAATGATAGAAGTAGAAGTGTTAAGTAGGCTTGAAAATTCTAAGACATAGTTGAAGTGGTTAGAGTGATAGGCTTGAGTGAGTGGTTGTTATTATATGAGTATTGATGATAGACTAGCGAAGACTTCGTGATAATGAAGTAGTGAAAAGGACTAGTGATCTTTTAAAGAAAGCCCCTGTGGAAGTATAGAGCTAAGTATTGAGGATTAGCTTTGTATGATTATGATCATCTTAGGGATGACACCTTAAGGCTCATAAGTAGGCTTGAATGGAATAAGAGGATGTGGATAGGTAGAGAGTTGAATAGGAGCTATAAGCTTAAGTTGATGGAATAGAGCGCTATGAAAAGGAGACAATTGAGATGAGGTGCTAAGCTTGAGAGTTGTACATAGAGTCTTATCTATCGATGCTCCCATTCTCGATTGGAGTTGATGGTTTCCTTCCTTAGTTCAAAAGACTGATTGTCGAAGTGTTTAAACATTTTACATTGATTAAGTTTCGACGTTCTATTCGTGCTTGATGATGAAAATGTCTAAGGGAATACCTTTACTCTTGATTTGAACCAATTTGTCTATTTTGAGTGACTTGTGATTGTCCAGATTGATTAATTGAGTATTGAGAGGAGTTTTGATCGTTATTCGTGCCTAATGATGAGAATATTAAAGGTAATATTCTTACCCTTGACTTAATTGATGTTTCTATCCTGGAGTTGATATGTCTATTCCTAAGTATAAGTAGAGTTTGTCGAGGTTGATAAAGAGTCGAGAGTTTGATTGGTTGATGTGAGGACTGAGATGAGTCTTGAGTCTATTCGTGCCTTGATATCTACTTTCACTTATCATTCGAAGACGAATGACCCCACGGGGGAGATGATGTAATACCTGATAAAATTATGAAAATACCCCTGGAGGAGAGATAATAATGCGTCTTCTCATGCTCTATTTGCGAATTTGAGGTTGGATATGTAATCACCATGAAATATTAAGTAGAAAAGTGGTCTAAGTCGATTTTTAAAGCAATCGGATTGAAAAATAATTTTTTGATCCAAAATGAATTCTAGTGTTGATGTGTGACAGAGGCGCGTTGCACCATTATCACGGATGCACACTTATTTTTTTCAAATTTTTTTCAACGGAGATTGGAAAACTCATTCAGAAAATATCTGAAAAAATGTATGTAAGGGCGATGGGTCCGCATTGTGGACCCACTTCTCTAAGGTTAAAATTTTCTTTTAAATTTGTGAGGGGAATTTTGATCAATTCGCAAACCCTCCTAACTCAAAATATGATCAGTCGTTTCGATGCGTAAATAGGGTCTTAAACCCCATTCTAAGTCTCTTTTTGAACACTTGAAAGATTAGGGCTTGAGAGAAGAGAAGAGAGGTGCTTGATTGGAGGGAATTCAAGGAGAATTCTTGAAGATTGATCATTAAAGCTTCATCCAAGGTATGTAAGGCTAAACTAAAAATATGAGATTGTTCTCTCATGTGCCCTATAGATGGTCTTAGAAGTGAGTTGAAAGTTCTTGAGTCTATATGCATGATTCTTGATTATTTTCTTGAGAAATTATATTCATTACATATTTTCATATGTTGATGACCATCATAAACTGGTTTTCTTGTGTTAAATATTTTTCATAAGATATTACATAAACCTTGTACGTTAACTATTAAAATCATACATGAAAGATGATAGGGATTGAGCCTAGAGCCTTCATTGAGAATGTCGATTGTATTCGTGATTGTGAATGTGAGAACGATGATAGGTTGATAATAGTTGATAGTCCTATAAGTCTTCATGAATAAACTCTAATAATTTGTGTATTTGATTGTTCTAAGCCTTGAGCTATTGATTAAGATGTTGACTGATGAGATAATGAGAGTCCCTATAGGACTGATTGAATGATGACTGCCTCCATGAGGCTGATTGGAGATGTGTTGATCGAGATGATTTGATAGGATTGATTGTCTTACGAGCACTGAGTCTTGGGAGGAGTATCGAGCACCGAAAGTGTAAGAATTAATCTAACTCGCACTCATCAAACTACATAGCTAAGCATATTTGAGGATTAGAATCATTACATCTCATTGTGGTTCCCTCTTGATAGAGTCCCTGAAATAATAGAGGACTAGTTTGATTTGCTGGTGGTCCCTAGTGGATTCAATTCGTTCCCCACCTGGAAAGTACGAAAGAGTTGTGGCAACATCAGCATGATTGTTGTACAATCACTAGCTTATAAGTGATTGTTGTCGCATAAGAGAAACTCCCAGAAAGTTCCCAAATTGAATACTCTGAGTCGAGATGAGATGAGATGAGTCCCTCTGAGAGGAGTCTGATTTGATTGATGAGGTTCGATGAGTCACTTGTCTACTCATTATTCTTATTTCAGATAGACATTTGACATGTCAATTTGTTATTATCCTTGATGTTGATTGATGTTTCATATTATTCTACCTATTTTGATTTCATTCAGTTATTTTACATACCGTACATTTTACGTACAGAAGTCATTTGGCGCTGTATCATTTTTTGATACAAATACAGGGATTAGAGATCATCAACAGGCGTATCGTTGAGGATCTTGGATGTTCAACTGATTGGTAAGCCTCCCTACTTCGGAGGATTCATAACTTTATTTTCATCTTGCTTTAGATTTAGACTTTGCTTAGCTTTGTTTTGATTGAGGTAGCCATGGGTCTGTCATTGGCACCACCTGATAATGGTAGAGGCTTCATAAACTATAGTTCAATATTGATTGTTAAGACTGTGAGCTAGTTCTTTCTATTAGCCTTTTATTTATATTATTAATTGAGATTTGATAGATGTGGCCATTTGCATCCTTTATATCTTCCGCTGATAGTAGAGCTCATTGATTGAATGATTGTGATGAGGCTAAGTGGTTCGCTTGGATGCCGGCCACATCTTGGGTACCCTCTTGGGGCATGACGAATGATCCACTATCAATTATAATAAAAGAGTAGATTTACAATATCAGAACACGACACAAAACTCAAATTACAACTAAAGACATTGCAACACTCGAGTATTCCCTCATTGAATATGTGCAATGTTCTTCCATAAATGGCTTTTGCTTTTGTCAATAATCTTGATTGCAAAAACAAGGTTGTGATCTTGTCACTTGTTTTTTTTATAAGGGGGCCAAAGCCTAGGATGCATGACATTAGTTGAGGTTGCCTGCCGTTGCAGTGCCCGCCAACCACTACAGAAACTGCAGCTTTACGAATGCAGATAACTAACTTATCTGTGGTTCGAAAACCTTATAGGTCATGTCTCTTGCACAATAGTTTTTTAGATCATCAAATACCAAAATAAATACGCTTTCTTTCATTTGATGGTCCTGGTCCTTTCTTACTCATTCTTTTTTACTTTACCCAACTATTTGATATTAAAAATCTGGACTACATTATTTTTGTAACTAAACAATAAAATTTGTTGCTAATATATCATGACTGATGTTTGGTTTTTGATTTAACAGCTTCCATTTGATAAAGAAAGAAGAAGAATCAACAATCATATTGATGATTTCCTGAATGGCTTGAAGAAAATAAAGAATGAAGAAGGTTTCATTGCTTCAAAATTGGATGACATTGAAAAGCTAAAAATGGAGTTGAGATTCTTGAGAACATTTGTCCTGTTTGGGAATTTGAGTTTGGATGAATTTTATGACAGGATATCCCTGAATATAAAAAAGTTTGACGAACTTACTAGGTCATTTTTCTATGAATATGAAGATGAATCACTCTTGGCGAAATACGAGATGGATTGTTTGCCCCTCAACTGCTGGAAGAGCTGAAAAGTTATTTGAGTTTGGAAAATGGTTATGTAGCCATGACGACAGAGGAAAAAAATGTTTGAAATACCTCTTCAAACACCTCCATGATCTACCAAAGTATTGTGCTAATTTGCTTCTTCTCCTAATGAGTGACTTCAAAATTCTTCGGCAAGTATTCAGATATCTGAGAGATTTCTATCCTGTCCACACGACCAACAAAACAAGTACTGAATATCTCTATCCCGTTTCCAATTGACAGCTGATAGAGTAGCACAATTTTGTTTTGATCTTTGTACCGGAAA
The DNA here is from genome assembly GCA_025642045.1 of Solanum sejunctum. Lineage (NCBI taxonomy): Eukaryota > Viridiplantae > Streptophyta > Magnoliopsida > Solanales > Solanaceae > Solanum > Solanum sejunctum. The sequence goes on from JAOTQJ010153521.1 coordinate 10,181, forward strand.
ATGTAGATAAGATTTTGTTGATAGTCATCTTTACAAGGAGTATGCCGCCTATGACATCTCTTAATGCTCTTCGAAGATCACTTCTCCTCATTGACATAATCCCTCTTGAACTGGAAGTTCTATATATTTGTACTTCGAAGCTCATGAAAGAATCAAGGTCAGCAGGACTAGAAGTGTTTGTTAAAACAAATCCTAAAAGAATCTCCAAGGATTCTTCAAAATTACCTGATTCATCCCCAAGGACGCATGGAAGGTGCAGTAGCTGTCAATTACGCTCCAACTCAAAGCATTAACATCATGATGGAGTTCCTATTAATCTTTCTAACTGATATACCAAAGCGCTTTATCCATCGTGACAAATTGAACTATATGTTGGCACATGTTGGAGTACTTACAAGGAAAATGTCTATTCCGATGAGCAAGTTGTTGGAGGAGAGCTCTGAGAATAATATCAACAAAGTGGACTTTTTAGCTCCTGACTTCTTCCAAGAAATTGAACAAATGAAGGGAGATATCAGACAGATTTTAATGAAAGTTCCAGAGTCATCTCAACTTCGCTTTCCTATGGATGATGGTTTCCTCTTCATGAATCTTCTACTTAGACATTTAAATGATTTGCTCATTTCCAACGTCTATTCAGTTGCTTTGATAAAGAAAGAAACTGGGATGGTGAATAAAAGCCTCAAATTCCTAAGATCATCTTCCGGGAAAGTCTGAAAAACATTGGATAACACGAGTAGAGTAGTTAAAGATTTTTGGTTGCGTGCTTCAGAAGTAGCTTATGAGGCTGAACATATCATTAATTGCATTCTTGTCAGAGATAAAGCTCTCTCGCATCTCATCTTCTCACTTCCATGTGTCATTGATAAGATCAACCTTATCGTGGCAGAAGTTACCAATTTACAGCTGGAGGATAAGAATTGGAATGACTCTCTTCATGCAAAGACTTCACACGAGACAATTTGAGTTAACCTCATCATCTTTTGTTGAAGTAACAGTAGCTCGTGAGGAAGACGAAGCCTGGATCATTCACTAGCTACTTGATGTCATTTCGATTGTTGGAATGCCAGGACTCGGTAAAACTACTTTGGCTAATAAAGTGTATAAAGACACATTGGTTGCTAGTCATTTCCATGTTCATGCTTGGTGCACTGTTTCCCAAAAGTATAATAAGTCAAAGGTGTTGGGGGAGATTTTTCAGCAAGTTTCTGGATCAGAAGGAAATAGTGAGAATGACCTTGCTGAAAAGCTACGAAGAGCACTACTCGATAAAAGGTACCTCATTGTCTTGGATGATGTGTGGGATATTGCTACAGGGGAGATGTTAATAGCATGTTTTCCAAAGGATAAGATAGGAAATAGAATTATTTTAACTAGCCTAGAGTAAAACGGTGGGTTTGCAAGTTAAATGCCGTAGTGATCCTCGCGAGCTCAAAATTTTAACATATGAAAAAAGTTGGGAGTTATTCGAAAAAAGGGTATTTTAGAGAAGGAAGCTGCCCTTCAGAACTGTCAGATGTTGGACACCAAATTGTTGAGAAATGTAAAGGTCTACCTTTGGCTCTTGTTTTGATTGGTGGAGTAATAGTTAGAAGGAAAGAAAATAAAAAGGATTTGGGGCTTAAGATTCAAGATAATCTGGATTCCTTTATTTCAGCCAACAACAATTTGCAGATGACGAAGGTGATGCAATTAAGTTATGACCATTTACCATACCACCTGATGCCACTGTTGCTTTAATTTGCAAGATCTGAAAAGAGCGAACAAACTCCAGTCTCTAAGTTGATATAGTTGTGGATGGTCGAAGGGTTTCTGGATCATATCCCATCCAAGAGTAATCTAGAGGAAGCAACTCAAAGTTACTTAGATGTTTTAATTTCCAGTAGCCTCATAATGGTGGATCATAGCCCCTCAGAGAGTAGTTGGCCTATTTTTGTTATGATCAAGGTTTGCTATGTGCATGATATTGTGCATCATTTTTGTACAGTAAAAGCCACAAAGGGAAAGTTTTCAAGTTAATCGATTCAGGTGTTCCATTTTATGCTTTGGATTTCCCACACCGTCGTCTAACCGTTCATGCTGAGGACAGCTAACTCCAGAAAAGATGTGTTTTGTTCAGAAAAAATGGCTTTGCCTGAGCTTGAAATTGTGGCATTAAACAACTCTGGTTTCAGCGAAGACTAGTGGGATGCAAGTAATGAGGTCTATCAAAGTCTTAAGACTTTGCATTTGGTATGTACCAAAATTTCAGAATGGGAAGTTGATAGGGAAACTTTTCCCGAGTTTGAGGAATTAATACTAGAACATTGTGATGGGCTTATCGAGATCCCTTCTGAATTTGGGGATATAGACATTTTGAGGTCCATTCGTGTGCTTTAAGTTAACTGTGATCTTAGAAATTTATCCATTGAGATTAAGAAAGATGTGATAGCTATCACAGGAGAGAAGAGACTTCAAGTCCATATATCATATGTGTATGGTGACTCAAGTTACGAAAAAGTAGATGAAGAAGAGGTAAATTAATTTCTTACATCTTCACCCCTACATAGTTCATTTAATTTATGTGTGTGTGTGTTTTTGTTATAGAATGAATATAGACTTCATTCCTAATAATGTACATAGCCTTATTAGGTAGTAGATTTGTAGTAATCATCTTTTATTTCTTTCCTAAGTTTATTTTTTTCCTAAGTTAGCACACACTCTATTGTATTTATACATTGCTTTTCGATTGGAATGAAACAACATTTTCTTCCATCTGATTACATGGTATCAAAGCCTATAGGCTCAATTCATCTTCAGAAATTGGGAACCGAAAACTCTTCCCTCGTGATTTGAACTCATCATTTGAGTCACTTCTATGAAGTGACTATTTGTCCACAATATGGCCTGATATTTTTGATTGATCATCCAAGTCTGGAATGATACTTGTAATAGAGGCATAATTGATATCTTCATCTCTGCTTGAATCTGATCTTGCTCAAGTTTCTTGAGCAATTTCCTTTGCTCCTCAATAGTCTCTTTGACGATCTAAATGATTGATCTCATCGGTTAAACCTCTAAGTTCTTCTCTTGAGAAATTTCAGCATCTGCAGCAGCTTCAAATTGTGCTTCTGTTGTTTTCTGCTTGCACACATTTATCTTTCCTTGATAATCTTGAATAGAACTCTGGAGGGCCTAATACTCAGTGTGGCAGTGTGATTGAAGGGCATCAAATTGTTCTTTACACTATTTCAAGAAGCTGACATCTTTATCTTCTTTCAAGAACTGAACAAGATCTTTACTGAAGGAGATCAACTTCTCCACATTATGTTGTTCAAACCATCCCCCATCTTTAGGGTGGGCAACTAGTGTGTCAAACACACCACCGTCCTCTCTCACACTCTGGCACCTGACTCGACAAAACTGATCGTACGTTTCACTTTTGGTGTCGGCTTATCAGTTACACTTTTGCAAATTCAATTTGGTTTGCTGAACATTGACTTGGCCCCCTCTGTGATTGGGCTACTTGTGGAGAAATTTACTCCACACAAAAAAATTACTGACGAGACCCACTTCAGTGAGTGCATTTTCAGAGTCAGATAAGACATGACTTTTTACTTCTTCAAATAAATGGGTAATTGACTCAGGTGCCACAAATCATATGACAGGTAACTCTAATAGTTTTTCTAGCTTTCAACCACATAATGCACCATCTCTATTTCCTGTACTTGATGGTTCAACTTGCAATATTGTTGGATCTAGGACTGTTAAAGCAACCTACTTCATTACCGTGTCATCTATGTTAAGTTTACCAAAGTTGGCCTTTAATTTGATTTTTGTTAACAAAGTTACTAGAGAGCTAAATTGGTATATCTCGTTCTTTTTGGATTATTGTTACGTCAAATCAAGTTATTGGTAAAGGATATGTTTTGATGATCTCTACATTCTTGATAATTGGGATCCTCGGTTTGTTTCCTTCTCTAGTGTGATGTCCTCATTTGAAGCACATTGTCGATTGAGACCTCCTTCTCTACCCTTGTTGAAGAAGCTTTGTCCTCAATTTCAGAAGATTCATTCATTGGAATGTGAGTCATGTCAATTTGCAAAATATTATCACACTTAATGGGTCCAAGGATTAATAAGCAAGCTGAGTCAGCTTTTGAGTTAGTTCATTCTAATGTGTGGGGATTATCACTTTTCGTCTCCAAACCTGGGCATAAGTATTTTGTCACTTTTGTGGATGATTTCTCTCAGATGACTTGGATATATTTTATGAAGAGTCGCTCAGAAATATTTCCCATTTTTGTGCCTTTAGTGTTGAAGTTTAAACTCAATTCAATGCTTCAATACATATTTTAAGAAGTGACAATGCTAAATAATATATGTCAGAATCATTTCAGTCATACATGAGACAAAATGGTATTCTTCTTGTGTTGATACACCATCTCAAAATGGAGTTGCTGAGAGGAAGAATAGGCACCTACTTGAGATAGCTTGGGTACTTTTATTTCAAATGAAGGTTCCTAAGCATTTTTGGGCCGATGCAGTCTCTACGGCTTATTTTCTGCTAAATCACATGTCATCTACTGTGCTAGTTGGTAATATGCCTTATAAGTTTTTCTTTCCAAACAAGTCAATATTTTCGGTGGAACCTAAGGTATTTGGAAGCACATGTTATTTGCGAGATACTAGGCCATCTGTTTCTAAGTTAGATCCAAAAGCATTAAAGTGTGTTTTTGTAGGCTATCTCGCCTTCAGAAAGGATATTGATGTTTTTCTATAGAACTTGGCAGATATCTTGTGTCAACTAAAGTGGTATTTTCAGAGACTACCCCAATTTTCTGTACACTTCCCATTTCTACAAGTCAAGGGGAGGAATATGAGTGGTTGGTCTATCAGGTTGCTCGTTCTACAACAAAACAATCTGATGATATGTCTCTCCCATCTCCTAGTTTTTCTATTGAGCAGGAATCAACTATTGTGCCTTCAACAACTCCATTAAGACCACCAGTTGTTCATGTTTACTTGAGGAGGCAAGAGATCGAGGATACATGTCTATCGCCAGTTACTTCACATCATATCTTGATCTCCCTAATGCTCTTTGCAAAGGTACTCAGACTTGTAAATCCACATATTCCATAGCTAATTTTATTTCCTATAACCGTTTATCCTCTGCATCTCGATCCTTGATTGTTTCTCTAAATTTTGTTTCTACACCTAAAACGATAAGAGAGGCTTTGAATTATCCAGGATTGTCTGATGCGATGCTTGAGAAATACATGCCTTAGAGGAAAATCATACATGGGATTTGGTGGATTTACCCAATAGAAAGAAACCAGTAGGATGTAAGTGGGTATTCATGGTTAAAGTTAATCCAGATGGTTCTGTGGCAAGACTTAAGGCCAAGCGTGTCGCTAAAAGGTACAATCAGACATATGGAGTGGATTATTCAGACACCTTTTCTCCAATTGCTAAATTCACTTCTGTTTGCTTATTCATTTCTGTAGTTGCTTCAAATAATTGGCCTTTACATAGGTTGGATATCAAGAATGCTTTCCTTCATGGTGATCTTCAAGAGGAAGTATATATGGAGCAACCATCTGATTTTGTTGCTCAGGGGGTGTATGAAAAAGTCTGTCTTTTAAAGAAGTCCTTGTATGGCTTGAAGCAAAGTCTTCGAGCTTGGTTTGGCAAATTTATTGAGGTAGTTCAAGAGTTTGGGTTGAAAATGAGCAAATGTGATCACTCAATTTTCTATCGACAATCAGCATCTGGCACTATCCTTCTTGTTGTATATGTTGATGACATTGTCATTACAGGAAGTGATTATATAGGTATCTCTTCCCTTAAGTCTTTCCTGCATACTAGGTTTCATATGAAATACTTAGACAATTTAAGATACTTTTTGGGAATAGAAGTAAATAGAAGCAAGAACGGAATTTTTCTATGTCAGAGAAAGTATATTCTTGATCTACTTGCAGACACCAAAAATTTGGCAGCAAAACCTTGCAGTACTCAATGGTTCCCAACCTGCACCTTATGAAAGATGATAGTGATCCTTTTGATGATCCAGAGAAATATAGAAGGCTAGTTGGAAAATTAAACTACTTTACTGTGACTCATTCGAATATTGCTTTTGCGGTAAGTGTGGTTATCCAGTTCATGTCTACGCATACAATTTTAAACATTGGGAAGCTTTGACCCAGATTCTATATTACTTGAAAGGTGCCCCTAGACTTGGCATATTATATAGCAATCACGGTCATACTTGTCTTGAACGTTTTGCAGATGCAGCCTATGCTGGATCCAAAGTTGATAGGAGATCGACTATGGGCTATTGTGTCTTTGTTGGAGGGAACCTAGTTTCATAGAGGAGTAAAAAGCAAAGTATCGCACCTCAATCCAGTGCAGAAGCTGAATACATAGCTATGTCACAGTCTATGTATGAGATTATGTGAATACATCATCTTTTAACAGAAATTGTCACAAAGCATCATACACTAGCAAAACTTTGATGTGATAATCAAGCTGCTCTTCATATCGCCTCAAATCCGGTATATCATGAAGGAACTAAACATATTGAGGTTGATTATCATTTTATTTGTGAGAAAATTTAGGAGAACATGATTTCCACTGGCTATGTGAAGACAGGAGAGCAATTGGTTGATTTGCTCACAAAGGCGTTGTGTGGAACTCGAGTTGATTACATTTGTAACAAATTAGTCATGATCAATATCTATGTTTCAACTTGAGGGGGAGTGTTATGGAATGAATATAGACTTGATTCCTACTAATGCACATAGCCTTATTTAGGTAGTAGGTTTGTAGGAATCATCTTTTATTTCTTTTCTAAGTTTGTTTATTTCTTTTCTAAGTTAGCGCACAATCTATTGTATTTATATATTATTTTTCTATTGGAATGAAACAACTTCTTCTTCCATCTGATTACAGTTTTCATATCATCATCATGTATACTGCATCTTCAATCTAGCTTTGAGTTCAATTTTTACTAACTGTTCTAAAATATTGAAACAGAAAAATGTTACCAGAAAGACACAATACATAAAAGTGTCCTTCAACTTACATCATAATTGCTTTGTGAATGGAAGAAGAGTGAAGTTTCAAAACGAACTGATTCCATTCTTCTCAAATGTGTTGAATGATTACTACAAGTCTAAAACCATCTATTTATATAAAGCTACAATCTCAACTTAACTGATTCTAATTCTATCAGTATTAGTAACTGACTATTAGCACTAACAAGCTCAATGACAGTTGGCTTGGCAACTCACTAATTAGATTAAATATTCACTATGGCCCTAATATTACTACTCCTTTCGTTTTAAAAAGAATGACCTAGTTTGACTTGTCATGAAGTTTAAGAAAGTAAAGAAGACTTTTTAATTTTGTAATTGTAGATTAGGGTTATGTCAAAAATATCAAAATGCCCCTTAATCTTGCGGCCTTAAACATGTCACCTGAAAAGTTGAAATTAAAATATCGCCAAAAAATGAAAGAGGTCATTCTTTTTTAAACAGACTAAAACAAAAAGTAGGTCATTCATTTTTAAAAGTAGGGAGTAATTAATTAGAGGAGATCAAAGTGCCAATGGCGTGCAACTATAGAATAGATGAACATGACACATGCCGTAATTAGACTAAAAAAAAGAATAAATTGAGATAGGGACCATCAATGTATGCTTATGCAAAAGGATCCTTCTAACTCCAGAAGATAAAGGCATTAGCGGACCGACTTGACAGGACGATCCTTTGCTCTATATAGCTTGGCATCCCAACTGGAATTTTTAAATCTGCTGAATTGGCAAATCAAAATGAGCTGAATCAGTAACTAAATTGATCATTGACTTGCTTAACTTAATTGAGTTAAATTAAGTCATATTTTCATGAGCTAATCTTACTAGCTATCGCGGGAATGGGTGAATGCAGCATTTGAGGCAGAGGGTGCTTAGACATTATAGTAGTAAAAGTTTATTTTTTGGATGTAGGAAATAAATTAGCGGTGACTATTACAACTAGATAATTATCGGTAAAAGTATCTTGTGTTGTAAAGATTCTCATAAGCCAAAAGAATATTAATGCTAATTGGCAAGTGCTAGGACGAGCTTTCTTTCTATTATAGTCACACAAGTAGTTATGACTTATATTAAATGATAAGTTTCAAAAGTAAATTCTTCATTTTTTAAATATAGTTCTCAGTTGAATAATGTTATATAAATTGAAAATTAAGATGGAGGAGTAATGTTTAATTCTTGTCTCTTTTGAATGCATGTTTTCTAACAACAATAATAAAATGTTATCATTAATGTTTGTTTTTTTTTCTTCTTGAAAATAGTACCTGTCATTTTGAGGAAGAAAAAAGAAGAATCAGCAAGCTTATTGATGATTTCTTAAATGGCTTGGATCAAATAAGGAATGAATTCATTTCTTCAAAATTGGATGACTTTGAAAAACGAAGAATGGAAATGAGATTCCTAAGAACATTTGTCTTGTTTGGGAATTCGAGTTTGGATGATTTTTATGAAAGGGTATCCAAGAATATACGCAAAATCAATGATATAACTGATTCAATTTTCTATAAAGATGACTTTGTCCTAGCCAAATACGACATGGATGGTTGTGCACCTTACCTGTGGAAAAATATCAAAAGGTATTTGAGATTGAAGAATGTCGTCACGATGATAGTGGAAAAATTGTTTGAATACGAAGATAACATCTTCAAATGTCTTTATGATCTACCGATGTATTGTTCCAATTTGCTTCTCCCTTTGATGAAACGACCCAAAAATGTGTCCAAAAATGTGCCTCGGAAGTGCCCAAAATCGTAATTTCATATATCTCAAAATTCCTGCGATATCAAAAATTTGACTTCATATTCTTGTTTAGGAGGTCAAATTGAGTGGGAGACAGGTCTAACCCTGATTTTAGAGCAAATGAATCGCAATTTCAAATTCCCAAAAATTGATTTCCAGAAAGCTTTACGCGCCCCTGGCGCAACGGGCCAAGGATGCGCCATAGCGTAAATTTTGCCCAGCTTTCTATCTCAGTCTAAGACTTTGGGTCTTGGGCCTGAGTGTTCCCAAACGTAAAAATACCTATACTTAGCCATATTTCACCCTCATATAATTCAAAACATTCCCCAATACTCATTCAACCACTTAGCCAAATATTTTACTCTTAAATTCAAGTCTCAGAACTCATCCGGATGTTAATGTTCTCATTCAAGGTTCAAGTCTCCATCTCCAATCTTCATCAAACTATTCTCCAAAGCTAAGGTATGTCGGTTTCTTTCATGGGTTCCTTTTACCCATGATACCCAAGCTTCTTTTTACCTTAAATTTCATAATATAAAGTTGATTTATTCATGGCTCTTATGTATTATGAATTTCACGGCACACTAAGTCAGGGTATCATGAAATTATGATTGTTTTAGCATATTTTAAGCTACGAATCTAAGATTTATTGTGCGATTTGATGAAGGATTTTGGTGTATATTGCTTGAGGGTGTTACTAAATATGTATTGATGGTTTTACAATGAATTTTCTTGTATGATTTCACTCTGGAATTGCATGGTTTTACACTAGTACAACACCCGCCAAGTGTTTGATAAAAAGTCCAGTTATGATTTCTTGAGGAATTGAAAGTCCAGTGCATGTCTTTATGAGATGAATAACTTTATGATGATGAAAGCAATATATGTATATGATATTATTTCTATAGTGTTGGGGATGACCAAGCCTCGCTCGGGAGGTTGTAGGCTCGGGTAACCTTCTTGAGGGGTTTGTACCTCGATCGCCTCGCTCGAGAGGTGACAGGCTAGTGCAACCTTCTTGGGGGGGTTTGATAACCTTGTTGCCGGCTTGTACCTCATCAACTTTGCTGGGGGATTTGCACCTCATCAACCTCATGAAGGGGTTTGTACCTCATGCACCTCTCCAAAGAGATGGTAGGCCTTGATTGCACTTAATAATGGTCATTGCTTAGACTCGTATTATTTTCTATACAAGCATGATTTTACTTCAAGCATCATTCATACATGTCATATTGCTATATGCTTATTCTTTACTTATGTTATGTATTTTGATTATGGTACTTATCACTTGATGCATTACATCCTATGTACTTAGTACATTCAATGTACTAACACATACTCTATGCCTACATGATGTCACCACGTAGGACATGGAGCCCCGCTTGAGCATCTCCATCCACGTGGCTAGTACGACTTCACTCAAGCTTATTAGTGAGTTCTCCATTCCGGGGACGTTGCTTATGATCTCTTGCTATGTTCTAAAACTACTGAGTCTTCTATTCCTGGGATGTTGCTTATGATCTCTTGTTATGTTCTAAAACTACCTTTCTTTTATGTAAATGTTGACTTTGAGGGTGAGCCCGGTTGCTTGTTTTGGTCTCCGCTCTTATCTATGTATTAGAGGAGTTGTTGGACATGTCATGTGTAATGTTATGATCTTGAATCTCTCTTGACTATTGTTGTTATGATATGAATGATGTCTCTTAGCTCCGGTTATCTCTATTTCTACTCTTATGTTGCTATTTTATTGCTTCTGCAACCAAGAATTTTTAATAATGCTCTAAGAGGCTTGCTTAGGGTACCTTCGGGTTCTTCTTGTGTTGTGTCATATCTAGGCCCTATGCTTGGGTCATGACAAACTTGGTATCAGAGCACTAGGTTTTTTGATCCTCGAACTCTAACACGCTGCGACAATTAGAGTATTGTTCATGATTGTGTTGTGCACCACAACTATAAGCAAGAAGCTATGAGGCATTTAGGAAATGTTTTCCTTCTTCTTACTCTATGTCATGCTATAGAAGTTGAGGTAAGGTTTTTCCCCTAATAATTGTCCTTTGTTATTCTAGATCATGCCTAACACGAGAAAGAGAAGAGCCCGCACACCCGAGGGACAACCGGCTAATGGAGAGCTTTGGGATGCTCTCACTTTGCTTGCACAAGTTGTGGCTAACCAACCCAACCAAGGGGCCCAAGCCCCTTATGCTCCTACATTGGCTTCTCGGGTGAGAGACTTCATAAGGATGAATTCCCTGGAATTCTATGGGTCTGAGGTAGATGAGGACAATCAAGAGTTCATTGATAAGGTCTACAAGATTTTAGCTATCATGGGTGTGAGGTTGGAAGATAAGGCGGAGTTAGCAGCCTATCAACTAAAAGGGGTGGCACAAATATGGTGCAATCAATGAAGGAAGAGAAGGGAGTCAATTATGTGGTGCTTTGGGAGGAGTTCAAGGTGGCTTTCCTTAATCGGTTCTTCCCTCTTGAACCTAGAGAAGCTAAGTTGGTGGTATTTATGAACTTGAAACAAAGATCTATCAGTGTGAGGGAGTATGCCCTCAAGTTCAACCAACTTTCAAAATATGTTCCACACTTGGTGGCCGACTCAAGGTCTAGGATGAACAAATTTGTGATGGGTGTTTACGACTTGGTGAGTGAGGAGTGTCGGTCCGCTATATTGATTAATGACATGGATTTGTCCCATTTGATGACCTATGCCGAGCAAATGCAGGAGGAAAAGTTGAGAAAGAGGAGGAGTCCTGAGGCCAAGAGGGCCTATTTTGATGGTAAGTTCCAAAAGGGTGGCTGGTTCCATCAAGTCCAAGGGTCTTCTCATACATCTAATAAGAGGGTTACCCAATGATTTCCCAAGGGCACGAGGTGTTGGGGATGTGGTTCCTAATGGTGGGTGTCCAAAACGTGATAGAGGTCATAGTGGCCCATGCTTGACGGATACTAATGCTTTTTATGGTTGTAGGGAAGTTACGCATAAGGTGATGAATTGCCCTTGAAATCTGAACAAGGGAAAGGAGGTTCGTCCATAAGGTGTTAATGCGGTTCCTTTGGGGAGAGGTGGTAAACAAGGTGGTGTCCCAAGGAACAATCGATTCTAGGCACTCCAAAGGAGGCAAGGGGTTGAGGAAATTCTTGATGTCATCACTAGTATGTTGAAATCTTTGATTTTGATGTGTATGCATTGATTGATTCAGGTGCCTCTCTTTATTTTATTACCCCCTTTGTTGCCAAAAAGTTCCATGTTGAGCCTAAATTGTTGAGTGAGTTATATGAGGTATCTACTCTTATTTATGCATATATTATTGCTAGAAAGGTCTATAGAAATTGTCCTATTTGCATCTTGCATAAAATATTGCCTTGTGATCTTGTTGAGTCGTACATGGTTGATTTTGATGTCATTCTTGGGATGGATTAGTTGAATAAGTACTATGCCTTTATTGATCGTAGAACCCGTAGGTCCAAATTGTAATTCTCAAATGAACCTGTCCATGAGTGGGGAAGCCATGATGTGGTGGTCAAGGGTAGGTTCATCTCTTGTATTAAAGCTCTTAAGTTGATCTCTAAGGGTGTCTTTATCATCTTGTGAGGGTTAGGGATGTGGAGTCCAAAGTCCTTCACATAGAGTTGGTCTAGTTGTAAATCAGTTTCTTGATGTTTTTCCAAATGACCTTCCTAGTGTTCCTCCAGAAACGAAAATAGATCTGGGTATAGACCTCCTCCCAATACTCAACCCATTTCTATTCCCCCTTACCATATGGCCCTGAAAGTGTTAAAGGAGTTGAAGGAACAATTGAGGGACTTGTTGGAGAAGGTATTTATTAGGACTAGCCAATCACTTTATGGCGCACCAGTGTTGTTTGTGAAAAAGAAAGATGGATCCCTTAGAATATATATTGACTACCGATAACTTAATAGGGTCACCATCAAGAATAGGTATCCTTTTCCAAGAATTAATGACTTGTTTGATCAATTGCAAGGGTCTAGCTAATTCTCTAAGTTTGATCTTTGGTCCGGGTATCATCAAATGAAGGTGAGGGAGTGTGACATTCCTAAGACAGCCTTTCGGACTAGGTATAGGCATTATGAATTTGTATTGATGTCCGTTGGGTTGACCAATGCATCGACTATCTTTATAGATCAAATTAATATGGTCTTTAAACCCTACCTTGAATCGATTGTTATGGTACTCATTGATGATATTTTGATCTATTCTCATGATGATGAGGAGCAGAGGGCTAATTTGAGGATTGTGTTGCAAATATTGAGGGAAGATAACTTATATGCTAAGTATGAAAAGTGTGAATTTTGGTTGAGAGAGGTTTCCTTCGTAGGTCATGTGGTCTCGAGAAATAGTATTAAGGTGGATCCTAAGAAGACTAATATTTCTAGTTGCCAAGATCATTGACCCCATTGGACAATAAGAGCCTCTTGGGCTTAGCGGGTTGCTTTTGGAGGTTTTTGAATGGGTTCTCTTCTATTGCTTCTCCCATGATAAAATTGACTCAAAAGAAGGATAAGTTTGTGTAGACTGATAAGTATGGAAAGAGCTTCCAAAAATTGAAAGATAAGCTTGTGTCCACTCCTATATTATCACTACTGGATGGGCTAGAGGTGTTTGTTGTGTAGTGTGATTCTTCTAGAATTGGTTTGGGATGTGTTCTAATGCAAAATGGTAAGGTGATAGCTTATGCTTCTAGACAACTCAAAGTGCATGAAAGGAATTATCCTGCTCATAATCTTGAATTGGCCGCCGTGGTGTTTGCCTTGTAACTTTGGCATCATTATTTGTATGGGGTGCATGTGGATGTGTTCACCAATCATAAGAGTCTCCAATATGTCTTCACTCAAAAATATCTCAACTTGAGACAAATAAGGTGGTTAGAACTTCTTAAAGATTATGATATGAGTGTGTATTATCATCCCGGTAAGGCTATTGTGGTAGTGGATGCTTTGAGTAGGGTGTGTATGGGTAGGCTAGCTGTTGTTGATAGTGGTGATAAAGAGGTGGCTAGGGAGGTGCATCGGTTGGCTAGATTAAGGGTTAGGGTTGGAAGAGGTTGGTAATGGTGGTGTTATTTTTATTGATGGTTCTAAGTCTTCCTTGATTGATGAGGTGATAACAAAACAAAATCTTGATACCTCCTTAGTAGAGTTGAAGGCCTTGGTGAAAGAAGGCAAGGGGGAGGTTTTCTCCCAAGGGGGAGATGGTGCCCTTAGGTACCAAGGTAGGTTATGTGTGCCTTATGTTGATGGTTGGAGGGAGAAAATCCTTGATAAGGCCCATAATTCTTCTTATTTTTTCTACCCGATTCTAGTAAAAATGTATAGAGATTTGAGGGATGTGTATTGGTGGGGAGCAATGAAGAGGGACATTGCCAAATTTGTTTCTGGCTATCATAGTTGTCAACAAGTTAAAGCCAGACATAAAAGGCTAGGTGGCCTAACCCAAAACATAGAGATTCCTACTTGGAAGTGAAAGATGATTAATATGGATTTTTTAGTTGGGTTGCCCAAGGCTAGAAAGGGCTTTGATTCCATTTGGGTTATGTTTGATAGGATGACAAAATCGTCTCACTTTCTACTGGTTAAGATCACATGTGGGGATGAAGATTATGCTAGGTTATACATTCATGACTTGGTGAGGTTGCATGGGGTTCCTTTATCCATCATATCTGATCATGGTGCACAATTCATTTCACACTTTTGGAGGTCTTTCCAAGGAGTTCTTGGAACCAAAGTAAAGCTTAGTATGACCTTTCATCCTCAAAGGGATGGCCAAGCCGAAAGGACTATCCAAACACTTGAAGACATGCTTAGGGCTTGTGTATTGGAGCTTAAGGGTAGTTGGGATGATCATCTTCCATTGATTGAGTTTGCATATAACAATAGCTATCATTCTAGCATTAGTATGACTCCTTTTGAAGCTCTCTATGGTAGACATTGTAGATCACCAATTGGGTGGTTTGAAGTTGGAGAGATGGCTATGTTGGGATCAGATCTGGTTATAGAGGCTCTTCAGAAGGTTAGGATGATTAGAGAAAGGTTAAAAACAGCCAAAGCCACCAAAAGTCCTATGCCAATGTGAGGAGAAGGGATTTTGAATTCAAGGTTGGTCATTGGGTTTATTTGAGGTGTCACCCATGAAGGGTGTGGTACGTCTTGGTAAGAAGGGCAAGTTGATCCTTAGATATGTGGGTCCTTATAGGGTGATGAAAAGAATTGGTAAGGTGGCCTACGAGTTGGATTTGACTAGAGAAATGGAATTGGTTCTCTGGTCTTTCATTTATCCATGTTGAGGAAGTGTGTGGGTGATCCTAATGTTATTATGCCTCTTGATGTAGTAGGGGTAGTTGAAGACAACTTGACATATGAAGTGGTTCTAGTAGAGATCTTGGATAGGCAAGTGAAGAGGTTGAGGAACGAGGAAGTTACTTCCGTTAAGGTCCTTTAGAGAAACCAACAAGTCGAAAGTGCTACTTGGGAGGCTGAAGCGGATATGCGAAAGTGATACCCTTATCTTTCCCACTCCACTCAATCCTAAGGTATTGATCTAAGTTCCATATGTGATTTCAAGTCTTACGTCCATCCCTCATGTCATTGCATACATTCATGTTTAAATTGACAAGTTCATGATGATTTTACACTTATAAGTGAAAAATGGGTCTAAACCTGATTTTAAAGCAAAGGAATCGCAATTTCTAATTAACAAAAATCAATTTCCAAATAGCTTTTCTCACCACTGGCGCGACATGCCAAGGGCATGCCACAGTGTAAATTTTGTCTAGTTTTCCTATCTCGGTCCAAAGCTTTGGGTCTTGGGCCTAAGTGTTCCCAAACATGAAAATACCTATGCGTGGCTATATTTCAC
This sequence comes from Solanum sejunctum, assembly GCA_025642045.1. Lineage (NCBI taxonomy): Eukaryota > Viridiplantae > Streptophyta > Magnoliopsida > Solanales > Solanaceae > Solanum > Solanum sejunctum. Next base: position 25,870 of record JAOTQJ010153521.1, read on the forward strand.
CCTTATGTCATTCAAAATATTCTCTAATACTCATTCAAATAATTAGCCAAATATTTTACACCTAAATTCAAGTCTCAAAACTCATCCGGATCTTAAGGTTCTAATTCAAGCTTCAAGTCTCCATCTCCAATCTTCATTAAGCTATTCTCCAAAGCTAAGCTATGTCGGTTTCTTTCATGGGTTCCTTTCACCCCATGATACCCAAGCTTCCTTTTACCCTAAATTTCATGATTTAAAGTTGATTTACTCATGGGTCTTATGTATTATGAATTTCACTGCACACTAAGTTGGGGTTTTATGAAATAATGGTTGTGTTAGCATGTTTTGAGCTATGAATCTAAGATCTATTATCAGATTTGATGAAGGTAGTGTATATTACTTGAGGGGGTTACCAAGTATCTATTGATGGTTTAGCAATGAATTTTCTAGCATGCTTTCACTCTGGAATTGCATAGTTTTACACTAGTACTACACACCCGCTAAGTGTTTGATAAAATATCCGGTTATGATTTCTTTAAGTATTGAAAGTCTAATGCATGTCTTATGAGATGAATGACTTTATGATGATGAAAGGAATGTATGTATATGATAATGAAAAGAATGTCTGTATATGATAATGAAAGGAATGTATGTGTATGATGATGAAAGGAATATATGTATATGATATTATCTTTATCGTGTTAGGGATGACCAAGCCTCACTCTAGAGGTTGTAGGCCCGGGTAGCCTTATTGAGGGGTTTGTACCTTGATCACCTCGCTTGGGAGGTGGCAGGCCCATGCAACCTTGTCGGGGGGTTTGTACCTTGATAACCTTTTAGGGGGTTTTGTACCTCATCAATCTTGTTGGAGGGTTTGTACCTCATCAACCTCATGAAGGGGTTTGTACCTCATCAACCTCTCCAAGGAGGTGGAAGGTCTTGGATTTCACTAATAATGGTCACTCCTTACACTCTTATTATGTTCTTTACAAACATGATTTTACTTCAAGCATCATTCAGACATGTCATATTGCTATCTGTTTATTCTTTGCCTATGTTATGCATTTTTATTATGGTACTTATCACTTGTTGCATTACATCCTACATACTTAATATATTCAAAGTACTAACGCATAATCTATGCCTATATGATGTCACCATGTAGGAAATAGAGCCTCGTTTGAGCATCTCCATCCACGTGGTTAATATCATTTCACTCAAGCTTGTTGGTGAGTCCTTCATTCCAGAGACGTTGCTTATGATCTCTTGTTATGTCCTAAAACTATTGAGTCATCCATTCCAGGGATGTTGCTTATGATGTCTTGTTATGTTCTAAAACAAGCTTTCCTTTATGTAAATGTTGATTGTGAGGGTGAGCCCGATTGCTTGTCTTGGCCCCCGTTCTTATCTATGTATTAGAGGTGTTGTTGGACATGTCATATGTAATGAAATAAGCTTGACTCTCTCTTGACTCTTGTTGTTATGATATGAATGATGTCCCTTAGCCCCGGTTATCCCTATTTCTACTCTTATGTTGCTATTTTATTGCTTCTGCGACCAAGGATGTGCAATGATGCGCTAAGAGTCTTGCTTAGAGTCTCTTCGGGTTCCCCTTGCACCGTATCACGTCTAGGCCCTAGGACTGGGTCATGACATCTGATGAGTGAATACAACATTCTTGGGTAAGTCTACAGACATCTCAGAGATTTCGACGGATTAGAATGTATCACAACCAACAAAAGAAGAGTTGAATATCTCTATCCTCGCTACCAAATGATACTTGACAAAGTAACACAATTTTGTTTTGATCTTTTGACTGGAAAGTGTAAATAAGAAATTAGTGATTCCTACTATTTCGAGTAGGATGTCTCTCAATGCTCTTCCAAGATTGTTTCTCTACTCATCGACATAATCCCTCTTGAGCTGGATGTTCTATGCATTTTTACTTTGAAGATCAACAAACAACCAAGGTCAATAGAACTAAAGTGGTGGTTTAAGCAAATCCTAAAAGCATCTCCAAGGATTCTTCAAAATTATCTGATTCTTATCCAAGGGCACTAGCAATCAGTTATGCTCCAACTCAAAGCATTAATGTCATGATGGAATTCCTCTTGATCTTTCTCATCGACATACCAAAGCGCTTTATCGATCGTGAAAAATTGAACCATATGTTGGCACATATTGGAGAACTTACTAGGAAGATATCTATTCTGTTGGAGGAGAGCTTTAAGACTAATATCAACGAAGCGGAATTTTTAGCTCCAGACTTGTGGCAAGAAATTGAACGAATGAAGGGAGATATCAGACAGGTTTTTTGAAAGCTCCAGAGTCATCTCAACTTTGCTTTCCCACGGACGATAGCTTCCTCTTCATGAATCTTCTACTTAGACATTTAAATGATTTTCTCATTTTCAATGTCTATTCAATTACACTCATAAAGAAAGAAATTGGGATGGTGAAAAAAAGCCTCGAATTCCTAAGATCAACTTTCGGGAAAGTTAGGCAAACACTGGATGCCAGTGGAGTAGTTAAAGATTGTTGGGGGCATGCTTTATAGGCAGAACATGTCATTAATTTCATTCTTGTCAGAGATAAAACTCTCTCGCATCTCATCTTCTCACTTCCGAGTATCACTGATAAAATTACGCTTATTGTGACAGAAGTCACTAGTTTACAACTGGAAGATAAGAATGAGAATGACCCCCTTGATGCAGAGTCTTCTGACAAGCCACAGTCAACCTCATCATCTATTGTTGAAGTAACAGTAGGTCATGAGGAGGAGGAAGCCTGGATCATTGACCAGCTCCTTGATGAACAGGAATCCAAGATGGATCGGAATTATAGGACTTGAAACTACTCTGGCCAACAAAGTGTATAAAAATACATTAGTTGCTAGTCATTTCAATGTTGGTGCTTGGTGCACTGTTTCCCAAAAGTATAACAAGTCAAAGGTATTTCAAGAGATTCTCCAGCAAGTTACTAGATTGGAAGAAAAAGAAAGTGAAGAAGACCTTGCTGAAAATCTAGAAAGTGCACTACTCGATTATCATTGTCTTGGATGATGTGCGGGATATTGCAATAGCATAGATGTTAATAGCATGTTTTCCAAAGGCTAAGATAGGAAATAGAATTATGTTAACTAGCCTAAGTAGTAAGGTAGGTTGGAACGTAAAATGTCATACTGATCCTCTCCACCTTCAACTTTTAAAACCTGTAAAAAAATTGCGAATTATTCAAGAAAAAGGTATTTGGAGATCGAGGAAGCTGCCTTGCTGAACTATCGGACATTGGACATCAAATTGTTTAGAAATGTCAAGGTCTTCCTTCTGCTGTTGTTTTGATTGCTGGAGTAATTCTTAGAGGAAGGGAAGGAAAGAACAAGGAAAAGGATTTATGGCTTAAGATTCAACATAATCTAGAGACAACAACAATTTGGAGATGATGAAGGTTATGCAATTAAGTTATGACCATTTATCGTACCACCTGAAGCCGTTGTTGCTTTACTTGGCAAGATCTCAGAAAGAACAAACGAACTCCAGTCTCTAAGTTGATGCAGTTATGTATGCCCGAAGGATTGGTGGATCGTGATATCCTGTCCAAGAATACTCAAAGTTACTTAGATACTTTACTTTCTAGTGGCCTTATAATGGTGTATCATGTCCCCTGCGTGAGTGATCAGCCTTTTTATTTTATGATCAAGGTTTGCTAGGTGCATGATTTTTGTTTAGTAAAAGCCAAAAAGGAAATGTATTTGAAGATAATTCCAGATTCTCCATTTCATGCTCCCGATTTCCTACAGGGTCGTCTAACCATTCATACGGAAAAGGGCCAACTCCACAAAACATGTACTGTTTTGTTTGTTGACATCCCGAAGGCGCAACGTCATGTCAACTTGCAAAAATAATTAAATAAAAGAATTTAAAAGGAAAAATAATTAATTTGGGAGTTGCCACCTAATTTTAAGAATAATTAGGAAACCAATTAATTATTTGTAAAAAATAGTCCGTGAACCAAAAATTCCAAGTAAGGGTTCAAGTTATTCCGAAGGAAAAGTATTAGCACACTTCAGAATCCACAACTATGAGTCCTAGCTGAATTCATTTTTTACAAATTAAGGAGGAGATACACAATATAATACAAGTACGATAATCATGAAATAAACACACAAAAAATAATATACACGATAATGAAAAATAAAGAATAAACAAAAATTGTTTCGTCTTTTTAATGGCGAGGCCTCGAAATCCGACGGATATATTTGTCATTGGACAAGTGTAGAAAATAATGATATTAACTAGAAAATTTGAATATTAACATGTAACAAAAATGAATATTAACTAACTTTTTCTGTCTCTTTGAATGGGGAGGCCTCGAAATCCGACGGATAGATCCTTCATCGGCCAGGTTTAACAAATAATGATCTTAAACTAGAAAACTTAAATATTAACATGTTAACAAAAATGAATATAAACTAACTTTTTTCATCTTTTTAAATGGGCAGAGTTCGAAATCTGATGGATAGATCCTTCATTGGCTAAGTTTAGCAAATAACGTAGACGTGTACTTAAACTAAATATTTTAATTTTAAAATGTAACAAAATATGAATTTAAGCTAAAACGTTTGTCTTTTTGAATGGGGAGGCCTCTAAATTCGATGGATAGATCTTTCATCGGTCAAGTTTAGCAAATAATTAACTTAAACTAGAAAACTTGAACATCAACATGTAACAAAAATGAATATAAACTAACTTTTTCTGCCTTTTTGAATGGGGAGGCCTCGAAATCCAACGGATAGATCCTTTATCGGCCAAGTTTATCAAATAATAAACTTAAACTAGAAAACTTGAATATTAACA